>OY723305.1:709466-944630 GCA_963210315.1 Rhynchopus euleeides | reverse complement strand
TCTCGCCGAGCATGGCGAAGCTTCCCCCCTCCCCCCCCCCCCCCATCTCTCTCTCTCTCTCTCTCTCTCTCTCTCTCTCTCTCTCTCTCTCTCTCTCTCTCTCTCTCTCTCTCTCTCTCTCTCTCTCTCTCTCTCTCTCTCTCTCTCTCTCTCTCTCTCTCTCTCTCTCTCTCTCTCTCTCTCTCTCTCTCTCTCTCTCTCTCTCTCTCTCTCTCTCTCTCTCTCTCTCTCTCTCTCTCTCTCTCTCTCTCTCTCTCTCTCTCTCTCTCTCTCTCTCTCTCTCTCTCTCTCTCTCTCTCTCTCGTATGCTTATAGTGTGAATATCCCCGAAACGAAAATACTCGCACCCCAAGGGTGTCGTCTACTTAACTACGCGGGCCCGCGGCCCGGTAGACTCCCCTTGTTTGAGAGAGGAGCTGCTCTGGTGGGGTGAGGGAAGTGACACAGGAGGAGGAGGAGGCGCAGGCGCCACACGGTCTGTAGCGCCCGGTGACGCGCTACGTGAGGAAGGAGGATTAAGGTAGGCCCGGAAGCCTGTAGGCGCGTGCGGTGACCGCGCACGGGCGGAGGAGGAAGAGGCACCAGAACGGGGCCTTTGGGGAAGGGCTGCGTCAACGGACACGCCGTCGGGAGGGGAGGTAGTAGGAGAAGGTGGGTCCGGATCAGCGGCGCCCACGTCAACGTCAGCGTTAGCGGTGGGGATCACGTGGTCGACCCTAGGCCTTTGGGCAGGCAGTGCCGGGGTGGAACCGGTATGCGCCTCTAAGGCGGTGCGCTTCAGCTGCGCCACGGCGGGGATGGATGGCCTGACGCCGTCGGGTGAGAGCCTCCTACGAGGCTGCATCAGGTGGCGGTGGGGTGAGCCCGGGGAGCACACGGTATGGGCCAGCCTCTTCAGGATAACTGGAGGGGTGGCGGGCTCGGGAGTAGCGGGACACGGGGTCGCTTCAGGGGAGGGCTGAGGCGCAGGCACACGGGGTGGCGTGGTGGAGGGAAGATCCCCCACGGTAGGCGCAGTCGCCTCTGGGAAGGGCGGGGTTGGCGGCACATGGGGCGGCGGGGTGGGGGCGTCTGCCTCCACAGGCGTCGCAGGGGCGGGAGGGGCGTGGTGGCCCTTCTTGCAGCAAGCGGTGGGGCGTCTGTCATCCATCTCAGGCAGAGAGGCGCAGACCCCGCAGGGGGGCAGGTCATGGTCGCGGCAGCCGTGGTGGCCACGCTTGCAGCACATGTTGGAGGAGCTGCAGGTGCCGCAGCGGAGCAGCCGGTGCGTGGTGCAGAACTGCACGGGCAGTCCGTCATCCTGGCGGTGGTGGGCCCGGCAGCAGTCTTCCATTCGCAGGGTTCGGTTGTGCCCCGCCGCGTCGCAGTCATGGCACTTGGGCTTGGAGTGGGCCCTGCAGACGTTGCGAGCCAGCACCTCCGAACGGGGGGCATAGCGCTCAGCGCCGCACGGCGCCGACCTCGGGCTGACCGTGTCGAGGGGGTCACGGGTGGGGGCTACGGGAGTAGGGTCCCACTGTTCGCTTCGCGTGTCCCGGTCGGGCACCTCGGCATACGACGGGGTAAGGTCCAGGCCCCACGACTTGCTCGAGGCCCAGTGGATCGCGCGGGGAATCTGCTCGATCAGGATACGGGTGGTGAGCCCGTGGCAGGCAAAGCGGGGGCGTGGTTCAAGACCGCCCCAGACTTCCTTCACCCCCACCGCGCGGAGGCAGTAGACACGCGAGACAAACGCGCCAGGCAGGGGCGCGCGGAGGTTAACTGCTTCACACTGGGAGACAAGGTATTTCAACATCTGCCCCATCATGCGTCCACGCATGTTGAGTGGGGCGGGCTGGGTTCCTGCCGGGGCGCCAGTAGCGATCGGGCAGACGTCGAGCCCGGAGAAGACCTCGAAGTCGATGGCGAGCTCGCAGAAGGAGACGGACCCCTCCCTCGTCCAGGTGAGACGACCGAGCCAGGCCCGCAGGGCACGCATGATGCACTCTCCGTGAGTCCAGCGGGGTGGGTTGTCCGGCAGTGAGGCCAGGTCGGACTGATGGGGCGCAGCGGGTCGCGCTAGCGCTGCGTCCCACGCGCAAACAGTTGGGGATACCCCGAGGCGCTCACGTTCCAGCACATCTCTGCGGGCGACTATCGTGCTCATTAGGTGGTGCAGGTCCTTCGCCCGCACCGTACCGGATAGGGGTTTCGGTATGATGCCCCAGTTGGCTAGGCAGGGCGGCCATGAGAGGCGCTCCTCACAGAGACCCGCGTACCGCTCCCGGGCACGGACGTCGTTGTGGGCAGGGCATTCCCAGAAGAGATGCGTGACGGTTTCGGGGGAGCCCGTATCGCAATTCCGGCAGAGGCGGTCGCTACCCGGCTCCGGCTGTGTTGCTGTGAGGGGTAGGGGCACCTCACCCGAGTCGTCGAGGACATCGAACTCGGACGGGGCTGAGCTCGACGAGTCGTCGTCATCATCGGTGTCACCGGCAGCGTCGCCGTCCGCGGGTGCTGTGGCGTGGTCGGCAGCGGTCACAGGAGGTGGAGTAGGAGCGGTCGAGCGCTCGGCCTCCGGCCCGTCAGGCGCGGAGTCCGTCGCAGCCCCAAGCTTATTGCGTCCCCAGCGGTCTGCCAGGAACACGCCCCCAACAATAATGCAGCGCATCGCAGCGGCGAGCACAGGATCCCCACATGATTGCCAGAAGTCGTTTGTCAGCACGGTGTCAACGCCGTCCTCCACACCGCCGAAGGAGGGTCTGGAGATAGCAAGCCTTCGCCAGATGTTGTGACGCAGCGCCTCGCGTAGCACATGGTTCCGTGCCGCCACTTCGAGTGAAAGCAATGGTTCGGAACCTCCTGGAGCAGATATGAGGGAAACATCATCGCCGCAGGTGAGGGAGGCCGGCGGCAGTCCTTTTTTGAGCGCAAGCCCGATAGGCCCGAGGGGGACGTCGATGCGTGTTTTTTGCGCATACATGGCCCGAATGCGGTTGAATCGCGGGATCAATTCTGGTAGGCGGCGGCAGGAGTCTAGAAGTAGGAGCAGCATGCGATACGGCACTATGATTCCTGGGTGAAGGAGGTGTCCCTTCGAGGCAATGGAGAGGGCCGCTGCGGTGCTGCGGGAGGGATGGCGGTCACCGTATAGGCAGTTTGAGGCTCGGGTCTCTAGGTCGCGGAGGACCCGGTGGTCAATGGGCGCATACCAGCCACCGAAGATCGCTCGGGGCATGACTGCGCCAGCAATCAGGCCGTGTCGCTGCTCAAAGGTCGCAGGCGAGCTGCCCAGGCGGCGTAAGGGGGCATGCGCTTTACTCGCCCGTCCGTCGTCGCCGCGGTCTATGAACGCTGGTGACACACAGACGCGCACGCCTAGTGCAGGTGAGGCGGTTTTGGTGGGGAAGGTGGCCCCATTTACAGCGATGGTGCCGACATATCGAGGGCGTGCGCCAGAGGAGGGGTCCACGCGATGCACGCCCATGGCAATGGTCTTCTTTTCGTTTAGGCGCATTCCCGTTATTGCGCAGAACTCGCCCGTGATGTCCGCGCCACGTTGTGTCAGCGCCTCAGAGACACGCGAGATGATAGTGGCGTCATCCGCGTACGATATGCTGAGGGCCCCCCCGCTCTCTTCCTGGATCGCTTTCACCAGGACGGAGAGCAGCGCGTTGATGAGGACGACCGACAATGGGCAGCCCTGAAGAATTCCGTTCGTCACATCGAACTCCCCCCCCACTCCGAGTGGGGTCTTGAAGCGACGGCGGAGGCGCGAGTACATCGCTTCCAGCGGCCGGAGGATGCGCTCGTGCAGCCCCATTGCACGCGCCAGCTCCAGGACTAAGCGCTGGGGTACCCTGTCGAAACATTTCGAGAAGTCGAGCGCCAGGAGGTAGATCGAGGTGTCCGTGTCCAGGAGCGTTTCCTCAATCTGGGTCGTGAGGTCCATCAGCGCGTCGTCGGCGCGGTGGCCGGGGCGGAAGCCGTGTTGAGAGGGGTCAATCCAGCCCTCCTGCCATACGACAACATCCTGCAGACGGCGGCAGGCCCATATGCGGTACACCAGGCTCGTGACCGTGATGGGCCGAAGTCCGAGCGGGTCGCCAGCGTATTCGCCCTTGGGGATGAGCGTCACCAGTGCGGTTCTCAGCGCCTCGGGCCAAGAGCCGGTACGCTCGATGCTGTTGAAGAGGGCTGCAAACCCATCCATTAGCCCCACCGGCAGAAGTGCAACCTCTTCCAGTCTCCAGCCGTCGACGCCGCAGGTGCCCGACTTGGACTTCGCTAGCTTCATCTGTGCCAGCGCGATGAGGTCTGACCCCGTGATGTCGGATATAGTCATCGGAGTGTGGTGTACGTATTTCCCGAAGCGCTCCATGAACGGCGCAAATTCGGGTTCCCCAACGCGATCAGGGTACAGCCGCAGGATGCTGTCCCAGGCTCCTTGCAGGATGCTGTCCATCTCAGCGAGGTTGGCGGTGAAGGTCCCGTCCGGTCGCCGCACCGTGTCGGCAGTGCTGGGCGTCTCTCCCTTCAGCATCGCCACGACACTCTTCGCATCCTCACGGCAACGTCTCCGGAAGTCGTCGCGGAGCAGGCCTCGGCGCTGGTGCACCACCTCAGAGAGAATCCGTCGGCACTCCGCGCGCGTCCCGTGGAGGAGGCGTTGGAGCACCGCAAGGGGCGGGGTACCGTCGCGCCGGCCGCCAGCCGGCACATCCTGGTTGGTGGGCAGCTCACATACCAGTGTTCTGCACTTCTCCCAGCAGCGTGAAACATCGTATGGCAGCAGGCCGTTGCCAAGACGCATGCGGGCGCCCACCAACTCCTCTAGGCGTCGGATGGCAGCGCGCAGTTTCAGCTCACGGCAGGACGCGGCTCCCAGCCCATCCGGTGCCCGTGATTCCCTCGCACACAGGCGGACCTTCCGTGGCTCGCGTACATCCCCACGGCCGATGTAGGCGCGGGAGGCACCAGCTGAAAGTCCCGCCAATTGCACGAGGTAGGTCTCGCACGCTTCGCAGAGCAGTTTCCAGGCATTGTCAAGGTCGCCCCGCCGCAGGGCTCCCTCGAACCCCGAGAGGGATGGAGTAGGAGGGGGCGCGGTGGTATCCCCGGGGGGGGCCCGAGGAACGCGGATTTGCTTGGGGACCCTGTATTTGAGGCACGTCTGGTCGAAGACCTGAACGTCGAGAGTCATCGTCACGCAGAGGTGGTTCGGCACTCCCACGTCCCGAACATCGCACGCCGTAAGGGCCTGCGCTGCGATCGGGTTCAGCAGCGCGTAGTCGATACGTGTCCCCTCGCATGTAGTGGAGGTGAAGGTTGAAGGGGGCGTGGTGCCGGTGGCCTGTGCGGCCAGTGCCGCAGCATCGGCCCAGTAGTTGTCCAGTGCATGTGCGAGGGTGGGCGACGCATCCCTGTCGGTGTTGAGGTCGCCCATCACCACTACCGGCACGTCGCCCAAGCATCTGCCGTAGTCTAGCAGCACCGCATGCAGGAGTCGCTCCCGTTCGGCGAAGGTTTTCCCAGACTTGCGCCGCTTCTGACCCGACGGGGCGTATATGGGATGTATAATACATGTAAATGCCTGAAATATACATGTAAAATACATGTATATCAAGTAAAAATACAAGTATAATAGTTGACATGCAAGTATTATACTTGTATTTTTACTTGATATACATGTATTTTACATGTATATTTCAGGCATATACATGTATTATACATGTATAATAGTTGACATGCAAGTATTATACATGTATAATACATGTATATACTTGTAGTTATACATGTAAAATTTACAAGATCCCACCGTGCTCGAGGTCGAAAAAGGGAAAACGTTCGGCGGTCTATTCTCGCAGAAAAGCAAAGAGGATGAATGCGTCAAAACAGAATTGGGCGCTGGCCGCCACGTCGGGTTGTTGTTTGTGCGCCAAAGCCGGGCGGGCGGCACGAGGGTGGGGGGGAGGGGGCCTCTCGAGTGCACCGCGTGTATCATCCTCTGGTGCAGAGTTTCCCAGGGAGTTGCTGCCCCGTTGCACCGTGTGGGCTGTAGTGGGTTGTAGAATTATATTCGCAAAAAAAATATCCGCTCTCATTTTGATTTCTTGGTCCCCCCCCCCCCCCCCTCCCCTCTATTTTTGAGAGTTCCGGCCATACCAACCGCCGAACACAGGTTATGTGGGTCGTCTGCTTTATTCATTTTCGGATACCCTCTTCTCAAGACATCGGATTTGATTTTGATCTGCTATCCACCCCCCCAGCAAACGTACTCTGGGCCGGGCGGGATGATCGTGTAGCAGAGCAAATATCCCAGTACAAAGGAGGTTGCAGGGAATGGGGTGAAATGGGTGGAAAAAAATGCCTCCAAACCTAACGCGATCCCCTCCGGGAAAAAAATACGAATCTCTCAGTGTCTGTGATTGTCGATGATTATCAATGAAGGCAGGGAGATATTTGCGCAGAAGCCTGGCTCTCAGTGCCTGAGATTGTCGGCACAACAGGAAGTAGTGCAGAGGAGGTTTTGGCAACAAAGCAGTTTTTGGCGTTTCTTCGAAAGACATGGATCCGCAAACTCCCAGCCATTAGCCCTTCACCTCCCCCGCCGCCCCGCCCCGAAGCTCCAGCCGCACGCAAGTGTAGACCAAAGCAAGTGTCTCACCCCCCCCCCCCCCCCCCCACCAACTCTCCCCCCTCTCAGCTCTGTGGTAAACCTTCTCAACGTCCCCGCCGCCCCTCCCCGCCTGACCCCTCTCCCCCCCCCTCCCCCCTCTTCGGTGATCAGCCCTGCCTTTTCCTGGCGATGGGGGGACACGTTTGGTGGAGAGGGGGTGTATGGGGGATTTTTCTTTATTTTATTTGGTGCCCCTGACGACCCCATATTGCGTAGTTTGTGCGTAGTGAAAAGGGGGGGGGGGGTCTCATTTTTTGGTCCCCTTTTCCGGCCTCAGCCAGTTCTCTGTCTCTTTGCCGGGTTCCCAAACTCAAGGAGTTCTTGCTGTTCCGGGGTCAGTGCGGGTGCAGGCGCTTCAGGTGCTGCAGGTTCTTCAGGTTCTTCAGGTGCTGCAGCGCTGGCAGCCTTCGGTGCGGGTTTCGACGCCGGCTTTGCAGCTGTCTTTCGGGGTGCCCTTTGGCGCGGTGCCTGCTTCAGCTCGTCGGGATGATCCAGCTTCTTCTTCAGTGTCTTGCAGCTCGTTGCGTGGCGTAGAAATGCATCGGTACTGCTCAATTTTCCGACGTGGCTCGGAATCTTTTTCTTGCAGCTGCAGGTAACGACACCATGCCCAACAACAATCCCCAGACCGTCGAGGGAGAGTGGGCGCCTGGATCCCGTGACACAGATCTCTAGTGCCGTTGTGATCCCCTCTGATAACGTCTCCTGGACGTTGTCAGCGGAGGTTGCCTGTGTGGCGGTGACCTCCGTATACCCCGCGGGGTCCCGTGCCAGCAGCGCCTTCTTCAGCTTTTCGTCGACCCCTCGGTCGACGCTCGCCTTAATGTCGAGGGCCACCTTCAGGGTGGCACCTTGCATCGCCCTGAAGGCTGTGAGCGTATCATCACTTGCAATCTCCAAGGTGTTCTCCCCGTGTTCGAACTGCACCGACCCAACCACGACTGCGTCCTTGCCACAGAGAAAGGAGTGCGCTCTCCAGATCGCTCGGACGCGCCTCTTGTAGTCCCGCTCACTCTCGGATTTTTTGCGACCCTGTTTGGGAGGAAGGCGTGTCTCAAACGCCTTCCACACGGTGTCGAACGTGTCGACACTCGTCACGAGCAACGGCTCGGCAAAGCTGCCGAACTCCTTCTCGCGATACCGCAGGCTGTACTTCACCGTTACGCACTGCATTGGGCCTTGTATAATATTCTCCTGGAGTGGGCGAAGTGTGTGATTGAAGGCACTGCATTGATCCAGCAACGAAATCAAAGCGGGGGGTGGGGGGGGGGGGGTGAAGAGTAGCAGCAGCCCTTTCATTTTATCACGCATGATCCTTTTTATCCTGCTTCTTGAGAGCTGCCAGCAGCCAGTCCACGCGGTCATTTTGAACGTTTCGTTCAATCCCACGTTCGGCACAAATCTCCTGCAGCTCTTCTTTTGTGCGGGCTTTATCAAATTCACGAAGGATTTGCATCAACCGTGATTTCGAGGCATTCTGTACACCTCGCTTGCCACGCTTTTGAGCTTGATTAATCAGTTCCGAGTTTGTGAAGCTATCGGAATAATCAAAACGGAGGACAATGTCATTGAGGGCAGTCTCTCTTGCAATTCGCTTTTCCTTCCTTGATTCCTCTTTTTCGAATGCTGATTTCAAGTCTTCAAGTTTCCGCTTCCCAATCCGAAGCTTGCGCTCCTTCGTAGTCTCCGGAATACGGGAACGCACTATCGTAGTGAGTTTCGGCTCACCAACCTCAGCATGCAGAGTTTTCAAATCAGTATCAGAGAAATGCTCAGGAATACAGCAGTGAGCACGGACAAAGTCGTCACGAACGGATGAGTGTCCAGCCACTTCGATGACACGCTTAGACCTCCCGCACATCCCTTCCAAGAGGGCCGGGCCAAACGACACCGACGGCTGCACCGCGCGTGTCTCCTCGCTGGCTGCCCCGAACCTCACCGCTTCCACCAGCATGCTCGTCCCGATAATGACCAGGGCGGTGCGGAAGAACTCCACGCCGCTGTCGAAGGACACTACGGGCATGAGCCGGCTTTCGGTTGGGATGCCTTGCTTCCCAAAGTAGGCATCGAGGCCGTGCTGCACTAAGTCATCCGGCCGGACGCCGTCCAGGTCACTATCGCTGACTTCCCGGATGTCGAGGGAGGGACACTGCGGCGAGGTGTGGAAGCGCAGCCGCCCTACCGTCACCATCCTGCATGAAGTGGCGCTCTGGAAGACGGTCAGGTCCCCGTCAGAGCTGCACGCCTCCAGCGTCGCTTCACTCCTGGCCGCAGAGAAGAGGTCGAAGGCCCCCGAGCGCCAGTACATCTGCAGCCATCCCAACGATTTGGGGTCGGTGGTGAAACTCCCTGAGTCTGCGATGGTGGTCAGCAGAGGGTACAAGACCTTGCTGAAAAGCTTCCCGTAGAGGCACACTTTGTCGATGGCGCTGCGATCAGCAAGGCAGTTTTTCACTGCCACCTTCTTTGTCGACGATTCCGTCGTCGTCATCGAGAAGAAGGTGTGCAGGTGCTCAGCGACGGTGAGCTCCCCGCAGCGAGCCGACAGCGAGAAGCAGGCAGCTGCACCACTGAGGAAGCGGCCGTTTGTGGCCCGCTGCCACAGGAAGCTGCTGATGGTGATGCCTACCGTGCTGTGGAGGTAGGCGGCGAACTCTGGTGCTGCGGCACAGTAGTTGGCAGCATAGCACATCAGAGTCATGAAGGGCAAGTCAGGCTCAATGACTCGCCGGAAGGCCAGATGCAGGCGGTGGTGGGGCTCGAACACAACGACAACGCTCTGCAGCTCGGGTTTCAGACTGGCACCGCGGTCCAGAAAGAAAGCCGAGAACGACTCCTCGGACAACCCCACGTCATCCTTGCCGAGGACGGAGAACTGGCCTGAAGAGGCCAGGTCCGAAAACCGTTTAAAGGCGACGGCCAGGTCAACTCTGGTAGTGGGTCCATCAGATGACAGCGTCAGATATGTGGCGAGCACGTGGTAGCGGAGGATCCCGTTCACCCTGTACTGCACCGTAAAGTGCCCAAGCTTGGTAGTGTTTGACGGGTCCGCAAACACTGGTGTGAGGTCGTGAATTAACACAAGTTCGCCGTTCTCCCGGATGCCCTGCGTCTCCCGTAAAAACAACACATCCCGTAGCAGTAGCGACTGCTGCCACGACATCTCCACCGCATGGCGGGTCACCGTCTCGCCCTTGAACTTGGTGATGAGGGTGTGGATGTTAGAGACAGGGGTGTGGCACTGCATGGCGGTGTCGACCCAGTCGCGCACGTCCAGGCGGGATGCTGGCACTGTCTCTGCCTTCGCCGGAAGGAACAGCGCCGAGCCCGGGAGCGCGTTCTGCCACAGGCCTTCTGGGAGAGGCCGCATCTCCAATGAATTAACGTCACCACCCTTCAGCAGATGCACCTCGAGACAGTCACCCTCCGGTTGCAGCCCCACCTCCTCAAGCAGCGCCAGCAGCTTCTCGTGGGTGACACATCCTGCGATGGTCCCCGCGAGGCATCTCAACCCCTCAACAGAGGCAACGATGGTGAAGAGCTGTTCCTCTTCCCCAGACATTGTTGTTCCTAGGTGCAGTGTGGATGATGGAGTGTGTGTGTAGGTTTTTTTTCGGGGCATCCGGACCATCTCTGCAGCTGTTGTTTCGTAGAAGTGTGTAGGGGGTACTACGCGGCTCCTGGAGCTCACTTCCTTCCCAGGTGTTTCTGGGCATGGGGCAACCTTGCCCAGGTGTTTCCCCTGTTCTTTCGGACGGTACATAGTGAGTTCTGGCAATATTTTTTTTTCTCGGTCAGCGCAGTGCCTCCAGTCCTGTCTCAGTAGCCACACAGAAAGGGGGACCAAAAAAAACTGGGGGGGGACCAAAAAGCGAGACCCCCCCCCAGATTGCGTAGTTTGTGCGTAGTGAAAAGGGGGTAAATCAGGGGCACCATTATTTTATTTTATTTTATTTTCCTCTTTGCACAAGGCACAAATCTCCCCCCCCCCCCCCTCTTGCCCCCGCCGCCCCGCCGCGCGCGCGCTCTCTCTCTCTCTCTCTCCCCCTTCACCTCTACCCTTTTGCTGTGCAAGTTGCATAACGAGAGTGGGGGTGGAGGGGGGGGGGGGGGAGGGGGAGAGGGGGGTGGATGTGGGGGAGAGGGGATGGGCCAAAAAAAACTCTGTGATTTACCCTTTCTTCACTACCCCCACCCCACCCCGCTCTCTTTATATCCTCTCTCCACCTCCTCCCCCTTTCGCTGTCCCTTCGCCGTTCCTTCGTATTGCATCCCCGTGGATGATTTTGTTTAGGTGCCACCACATGCTACACGCCATAGCGGCGTGCGTCGCATGCGCTCGGTCCATTCTTTGGAGTCGGGGGTCACCCGCCACCCCTTTGTGGCGTTCTTCCCCCGCTGCGAGTTACTGTGTGGAGTTGTGGCTGTGTGTGTGGGAGGGAGGGGAGGGGAGGGGAGAGGAGAAGGGGGGGGGGGGAGAGCGGGTGATTCCCACCCCGCCACCCCCTCCACCCCCAAAGCAAGGTGAAACGGTGTGGCGTGATGACCAGTGGAGTGCAGTGGTGCCTCTTTTGGTCTGTCGCCGACTTCCAAAAAAGGGGGGGAGGTGGTGGTGGGGTTTTCCCGCCATTATTATCCCCTTTCTTTCTGCAGGCAAAACATGTTGCAAATCGGTGTGTGGATGTAGTGTGGCGTTTGCGTTACGTGCGACTTCAATGCCCATCATGAGGGCCGGAATTCCTCCCGAAAAGAAAGCAACGACGGTGCTGACACTTTCCAAACAATCTTCACGTGCCTTGTGTGGGACCGATGACTTCACCATGGAGGGGAAATGGGTCACTGTGCCATCATGACTGGCCGTCACCCACGGTCGTCCTCCAGTGTATCTACAGGCAGTTGAGGGTGATGTGAGGTGATTCCGGGGTTCTTCATCTGTGTGTGCGGTGACCACGTTTTCAGTGAGCGGACCCTGTGCGGGGGCACTGCCCACTTGGGAGTGTTATGTGTACGGTGAATCACCCCGAGAGCCCCTCCCGGCCCTGCCCCTCTCCCGCCCCCTCCCCCCTGCCCGCTCAGTCCTCCTCACTCGCGTCAGCCTCCGTCCCATCTCGCCCCGTTCTCTCCTCTCCGCGTCAACTATTCTTCAAAAGATTCAAAAGAAAGGGGGGGGGAGGGGTAGCACGTCCCCAAGTCGGAGAGTTGGCTGTCGACACCAGAAAAAAATAGCAAAAAAAAACTACCCCCCACCCCCCCAAGCCAAGCAAGAAGCCAATTTGAGCCTTGTGTGGTTCCCATGTTTTTTTTGTCGACGCCAAAGAAAAACGAGGGGAAAAAAAGGAAAAAGGAAAGGAAGGTACGACAAGCTGGCCTGGTTTCATCAGACATCAGATTGGCAGTTCGTCGAGACCAGGGGGAAAAAAACAAGAGGAAAAATCAGTCCGCGGGGCGGTGTATTTTGGGAAGCTGGGGGTGCTGTTTGTGTCGATTTCAGGGGAATTCAAATCGGTGTATTGCCAGCAGTGGTTCGGGCGCCCCCGTCTAGCTGCCCCCTGTGGCGGAATCAACCCGAGAGGCGCGAGGTCTGTGTATGCAACGGCACATCAACTCAGGCAAGAGTTCAAACCGTGTTGTTCCCTGTGTTCCGCACAGCTGGGTGTAGGGGAGGGAGGTGGTCCTGGTCATCACCTCCCCCCCCCCCTCGCACGCCCTTCCCCACTTCATCCGCCGATACCTGCAACTCGAGTGAGGTGGGTGCGGTCGAATTTTCCGCGCTCTTCTCCACCCCTCCCCCATCCCCACCCTGTTCTCCGGAAAGAAAGGATCAGCAGCTGAGCTGCACGGCTGGCTCAACAAAAGCCCAAATTATAATCGCGATGATTCGGATTCGGCTCTCGCAGGGGTGTTTTTTATTCAGAAGAAGAAAAAATGTCCCCCGAAAAGACCCGGGTTGCCGTGTTGTTGCGATGCTATTTATTTTAAATTTGAATGCCGTGACAGCGAAGGTGCCAGAAGAAATATTTATTGTATGACAACACACTTCGCTTGCCCATGTGACGGAGCATTGGTAGCTGCTTGCAGTTATTCGTGTGGTTCACTTTCAAAACACTCATCACGCGGTCTTAAAATGCCCGTGTCATTTGGCCGTGCAATGTCGGCCTTAGCCATGGGTTGGTTTATCACAGCTTTGTGACACTCAGCCTTCCTCCAAAGGGTGTCGGAACAAGATGATAAGGGAACCAGCAGTATGAAGGAAACATGCAAAAAAAAATCCCCCCGAGTTGTTTAGCCTCACGTGCCAGCTTCTTTGGCCGTCAACACAGCAACAAAAAACTCCCTTCCTTTGCGACTGCCAAAAGGCAGACTTTCCGCTGTCTTTACTGTGTGCCAGGCTATTTTTTGTTGCTGGCATCGTCCCCACACCGACACCACTCAAGGTAGATAGGGCTAAAGTGCACTGTACCGTTAAACTTTGGCCCTCGGGACCTCACAAGAAACTGCAAGAATCTCCCCCCCCACATGATTGATTGTTTTTTTTCACGGGCTGGGCCCCAGAGCGCTGTTTTCAGAACAGGAATTCAAGCGAAAGAAATGAAACGCGTGGCAACACAGGCTATGCAAACTATCCAGCCCCCCCCCCCCCCCCCACCACCACCACCAACCACCCACCCTTCCTTTCTACTTTTGCGGGCGCCGAAATATACGACAAAGTGCCAAACGTTGTGCACACACTGTCGGCGATCGTCTTTGGAGAGAGTCCGATATGACGGTTCTGCCTGCCATTTGCCAGAGGTTTTCCTGTTGTCCTGACCAGGACTGTGTGTGTTTTTGTGTGGGAAGGGGGTGGGTTTTATTCCGAAACAAAAGCCGACAAACCAGAACGCCGGGCGGTCGCCTTTGAGGTGTCATCAGCCGGGGAAACAGCAATACCAGCAGTCGCGCCCCAATCTCACCGTCGCTTTCACAGGGCACCGTCCCCTGTGTTCTTGAATGCCTCAAAGTACCGGAAGCCAAGACACCTACCGGCGTTCCTTTGCAAACAACCGCAACCCGCAGGTGAGGATCTTCGAGATTGACTCAACTCACGCCTCCCCACGCCCTCTATTTTTTCCATTTTTTGCAGCGGAAAGACAGACAAAAATCCCCCCCCCCCCCCCTCCCCCCACACCCGACAAAAAAAGGACGGAGAAAGTACCCAAAAAAAGCAAAGATGCACGTAGGCAGCTCTGCCGCTGGAAGCCCCCCGCCCACCCCCCTCCCCCTCCCCCACCCGAACCCAACCCCTCTGGCCCCTTTTGAGTTTCCCTCTTGAGGTTTTCATGAGGACCTTGCATTGCTAGGCCACGCCATGCCACTTCAGCACACCACCCCGCCCAACGCAGGGAAGTGTGGTAGGTGGGGGAGCCCTGAAGGAGGGCGACCCCGCCTGCTGCTCTGCGCGTTTTCTTCCCGAAGCGCGTTACACAGAGGTTGTTGTTTTGGCACAACCTCGTCCTCTTTTTTTTTTCATTTTCCCTTTATCTTCTCCCCCCCCACTCCACACACACCAGCCGCTGCGGGGCTGCTCTGCGGGACGATGCAGCTCCGGCATGTTAAAAACCTGCAGCCGTCGCAACAGCATGTTGCGCGTATCACAGCGGCCTGCTGGAGTCCGAACAACAAGCGGCTTGCGATAGCTGACCACTACCGGTTCGTGCACCTCTTTGACGAGAATGGTGAGAAGCGTGACAGGTTCAGCACCAAAGCGATTGACACGCGTGGCCCCAAGACTTATATGGTGCGTGGGATGGTCTTCTCGCCCGACTCCGCGAAGCTCGCTATTGCGCAGAGCGACAACGTCGTGTTTGTCTACAAGCTTGGCCTTGAGTGGGGGGAGAAGAAGTGCATCTGCAACAAGTTTGTGCACAACTGCCCCGTCACATGCGTGTGCTGGCCTCATGTGAGAGGCAACGAGCTGCTGGTGTTCGGTGCGGCGGATGGCAAGGTGCGGATCGGGACGCTGACAACAAACAAATGCCGCAATCTCTACACCACCGACTCGTATGTCGTCAGTATCGCTGCGTCGCAGGATGGGACAGGGCTGGTGAGCGGGCACCTCGACGGGTCGGTGCACCGCTACTACTTCGAAGAGGCAGGGCAGCTGGCAGGCAGCGCGAAGCTGTGCGTGCACCCCTGCGTGCCGCAGGGGCTCAGCTGGGGGGAGAGCGTTGCTGCCGTGGGGAACGACTGCAAGGTGAGCTTCTACGACAGCCGCACCGGCGCTTCGCAGCAGAACTTTGCGTACGACGTGACGGAGGACAGGGAGCACGTTACCTGTGCCTTCAACCCTTCGGGGCACTCGCTTGTCGTCGGGGCGTTCGACAAGTTCCGCGTCTTCAACTACAACATCAAGCAGGCACGCTGGGAGGAGGGCACGCACAAGTTCTTCGAGAACCTCTACTCCGTGACGTGCCTCGCATGGAAGAATGACGGGTCCAGGCTTGTCGTGTGCTCGCTCTGCGCTGCGGTTGACATGTACGACGCGTGCATCCGGCGGTACCTCTACAAAGGCAAGTTTGAGTTCACATATGTGTCGCACTCGCAGGTGATCGTGAAGCGCCTGAGCACAGGCACCCGCATCGTTCTGAAGTCGCAGTTCGGTTATGAGATTGTGAAGGTCCATGTGTACCAGGACCTGTACCTTGTGTCGCACAGCCCCACCACCCTGCTGGTGGGCGACCTCGGCAGCTGCAAGGTGTCCGAGGTGCCGTGGAGCGGCAGCGGGCAGGAGAAGTTTGTGTTCGACAACCCGCAGGTGTGCATGGTGTTCAACGTCGGCGAGCTGTCCCTCATCGAATACGGGAGGAACGAGATCCTGGGGTCCTGCCGCACAGAGTACATGGCACCGCACCTGCTGTCCGTCCGCGTCGGAGACTCGCCAGACCTCGATGATGACAAGCGCCAGAAGATCGTCGCCTACCTTGTGGACAGGCAGACCATCTGCATCCTCGACCTCGTCACAGGCATCCGCATCGCCACCATCCAGCACTCCTCCAAGATCGACTGGCTGGAGCTCAACAAGCGTGCAACGAAGCTCCTCTTCAAAGACAAGTCCCGCCAGCTGTTCCTCTACGACATCGCGACGCAGGCGAAGGTGACCCTCCTGAACTTCTGCACCTACGTGGCATGGGTCCCCGACAGCGACGTGGTTGTGGCGCAGAACAGGGGGGACCTCTGCGTGTGGTACAGCATCGAGACGCCGGACCGGGTTGCCATCGTGCCCATCAAGGGCGACGTCGAGGACATCGAGCGGACCGACGGCAAGACGGAGGTTATCGTCGACGAGGGCATCAACACCGTGGCGTATGGGCTGGATGAAAGCCTCATCGAGTTCGGCAGCGCTATGGAGGACCGTGACTACGAGCGTGCGTGTGACCTCCTCGAGCAGATCACCATCACGCCCGAGACGGAAGCCATGTGGGAGAACCTCTCGCAGCTGGCCCTGCAGGATAAGAAGCTCCTGATTGCGGAGCGGTGCTTTGCTGCGCTTGGGGATGTCTCCAAGGCACGCGCCCTCAACAAGATCGGGGAGCTGGCGCAGCAGGCCATGGGTGAGGACAAGATGATCGCGCAGCAGGGGTACGACCACTACACGGTGCGGGCGTCCCTCGAAGTCCTCAACAAAAACTTCAAGGCTGCGGAGAACATATATCTCGAGCGCAACAAAGTCAACGACGCCGTGGCGATGTGGGAGGAGCTGTTCAGGTTTGACGAGGCGATCGCCGTGGCGGAGGCAAAGGGGCACAAGGATGCCGACCGCATGCGCAAGACCTACTACGAGTGGCTGATGGAGACGAAGCAGCAGGACAAGGCGGCCGATCTCCGGGAAAGGGAGGCAAAGTACGTGGAGGCCATCAACCTCTACCTTGCTGGTGGCCTGCCTGCGAAGGCGGCAAACATCGTCAACCAGCACCAAGTGTCCATCCCACAGCAGCAGCAGGAGGCGATTGCCACCGCGCTCGGGAAGGCCTCTATGTTCGAGAAGGCGGGTGACTTCTTCGAGAAGCTGAAGCTCAACGAGCGTGCTATCGAAGCCTACCGCAGGGGGCACTCCTACAGGCGTGCTGTCGACCTCTCGCGCCGTGTGTTCCCCGGGTACGTCATCTCCCTGGAGGACGAGTGGGGCGACTGGCTTGTCAGCCAGAAGCAGGTATGGTTCTGTGCATGCATGGGTGGGGTGGGGTGGCCTCGGTCTCGTGGGGGTTGTCCCGGAGTGTGGATCCAGGCATGAGATGAAACACACGCCCCCTGCAGGTGGATGCTGCGATCAACCACTACATCGAGGCGCACCAGGAGATGAAGGCGATCAACTCTGCGATCAACTCGCGGCAGTGGGCGAAGGCTGTCCAGGTATGTTGTCCCTGAAAAGCTTGTCTCAGCGACACAATGGCAACCCCAAGATGCACCGCCGTGTTGCTGCTAGACCCTTGCGCTGCACTGCAGCGGCTTTGATAAACGCACCTACCCAACGACCCCCTCGTCTGCAGATTCTCGACCAGCAGGACCAGCACGACCCTGTTGTGCTGAAGTGCTACAAGACAGTCGCCACGCACTACGCAGAGGGGCACCAGTATGCGGAGGCCCAGAAGTACTACCTCAAGGCACAGCTGCCGAAGGAGGCTGTGGCGATGTACACACGGCGCAACATGTGGGAGGCTGCGCACATCGTGGCGAAGGTGCACATGTCGGACCAGCAGATCTCCGATCTGTACGTCAACCAGGCCCGCCAGCTGGAGCTTCAGGGGAAGTTCAAGGATGCAGAGCTGCTGTACAGGAAGATCGAGGAGCCGGACCTGGCGATCCACATGTACAAGAAGGCGAAGAAGTACGACGACATGATCCGTCTTGTGGCGCAGTACAGGCACCACCTGCTGGGGAAGACGCACTTCACGCTGGCACAGCACCTGGAGAAGGAGGGCAACTACAAGCAGGCGGAGAGCTACTACATCCAGTCGAAGGTGGAGGCGGCGCCTGGGGAGGAGGCGGCACAGGAGGGGTGGAAGCTGGCAGTCAACATGTACCGGTCTGCGAAGATGTGGGAGGATGCAATCCGTGTGGCAAAGATGCACGGTGGGACAGGCGCGTCGCGCAACGTGGTGATCGCGTGGGCGCTGGATCTGGGTGGGGAGCAGGGCAGCAAGCTGCTGATCCGCTTCGGCATGGTCGAGCAGGCCATCGAGTACTGCAACAACCGCTTCCTGTTCGACACCGCGTTCGACCTGGCGCAGCGTGCGATGCCAAACATGATCCCCCAGGTGCACTTCAAGCACGCGCTGTACCTGGAGGACGAGGGGCACTTCAAGGAGGCGGAGGAGGAGTTCATCAAGGCAGGGCAGCCCAAGGAGGCAGTCGACATGTACATCCACACGCACATGTGGCCCGATGCCATGCGTGTGGCAGGCGCCTTCCGCCCTGCGTCGATCCCGGATGTGCTGATTGCGGAGGCAAAGTTTGCCTTCGAGAGGCGCGACTACTCGCATGCCGAGCGGTTCCTGCTGGAGGCGAACGAGCCTGTGATGCTCGCCAACCTGTTCAAGGAGGCAAGCATGTACAAGGATGCGAAGCGGATTGCGCAGGAGCACGCCCCGCACCTGGTGCCGCAGATCGAGCTCGAGGAGGGCAAGAAGGCGGCGGACAAGTCGCCTGTGGATGCCGCACGCCACTTCGACGAGGCAGGGGACTACGCACGGGCCGTGGAGGAGTACTTCAAGATCACGAAGGACCACGCCCCCGTCGAAACTTGCGTCGAGATGTGGACGCGCTGCTTCACCCTCTGCCTCAACCACCAGCGGGACAACCTGGCGCTGGCGAAGAAGCTCATCATCGAGAAGCTCATCGAGGTCTCCAAACACGAGGCTGCAGGTGCGCTGCTGGAGCTGCTGGAGGACTACAGCGGGGCAGTCAAGGTGTACGTCCGTGGCCGTCTGTGGAACAAGGCCCTTGCCCTGGCACGCAACGTGTCGCAGGACATGGAGCAGTTCGTGCAGAAGGAGCGCCTGAAGGTCATGAAGGAGGAGGGACAGGTCCCGGAGGGGCTCGACCCCGACGCGGGCCTCGAGTACTACATCGAGGCAGGCAAGTGGGACCAAGCCATCGTGCTGGCCCGCCGCCGCGACGACGAGACCCGGACAGAGGTGGCGGCGCAGTGGGTCGAATCCCTCGCGAACGACGGCAAGTTCGAGGAGTGCCTCGAGGTGATCAGCAAGGACGGGCTCTCCCTCGACTTCCGCTTCTACTCTGCATACGCCGCCATGTGCAAGGGCCTGATGCCCTACCTCAAGACGGACGGCTCGCAGGACCTCATGAGCCTCCGCACAGGGCTGTACAGCTTGGTATGCACAGTGCAGGGTGTAGGGTGGATGGGAAGAAAGGGGCAAGGGCGGGCACCAAAGGAACAGTGTGTCTCACCACTCCACAGCAACGATTCCAACGCTTCAAAACGAACACACCCACCCCCCAACACGGCGCTTCGCTGTGTTGCGAAGTGCTCTGCCTCTCTCTCGCTCTCTCTCTCTCTTTACCCCCAGAACCGATGCCACCATCAGCTTCGGGTGTGCAGGTTTTGTTGCTCGGAGCAGGTGGTAGGCACCCTTTGCCGACACGCGCCCCACACCCCCACCCCCTGCAGTTCGAGCAGATGAAGAAGACCGGGCAGCCTCCGGAGGAGCTCGCCATCATGGAGAAGTACCTCCGCATCGTGCACCGCTACGCGATGCACCCTGTGCTGAAGCAGGAGGGGCTGCCGGAGTGTGCAGCAAAGGTATGCTTGTGTGCCAGCGGTGGTGGGTCGTATTGTGGCTCAACTCTCACCCACGCCCCCCACCTATTGCAGCTGATGGTGACTGTGGCGCGCTACGCTGGGATCGTGCCGTGCGACAAGGCTTTCTTCGACGCTGGCAACGCTGCAAAGGATATCGGGTGGACCAACACTGCCTTCGTGCTGCTGAACCGCTACCTCGACATCAGCGAGCTGCAGGATGAGGACGAGCCGTCTATCGACCAGCTTGACAACGCAGATTTTGTCGAGTCCGACATCCCGTTCGACTTCGACGTGCCCAAGGAGCCTTGGGTTGCCTCGGAGCCAGGAGACCAGGCACGCCAGTGGGTGCTGTCCATGAGTGTCGACAACAAGCTAGAGCAGGTGCTGACCACAGTCAAGTGTGGCAAGTGCAGCAGTTCGAACTGGGAGGGTTCCTGCCGCTGCCACTCCTGCTGGGACGAGCTGGACGAGTGTGTCGTCACCGGGTTCCCCGCACACCGCAAGATCAACTGCAAGAGCTGCGGGATGGCTGCTGTCAAGGTAAGCATTGCCCCACCCCTTTATACCCCTTTCCCTGTGTGCCTCCCTGTGTCCGGATGACGTCTTTCTGCTGCGCTTGGTTTGAAACACATGAGGGGGGGGAGTTGCCTGCAGACTGACCCACTGCACACACGCTTTGCAACTCAAATCGGGGCCTCCCCACATCCGCATCCGCACCGTCTTCCACCACACCCTCACTCGCTCTGCAGGAGGAATGGAACCGGCTGATCTCGAAGAAGCGGCAGTGCCCCTGGTGCAACAGCCAGCAGTCGACCATCTTCAACGACTCTTAGAAACGGCCGATCCCCGCTCCCCGGGAGAGGGGGCTAATAAAGCTTTGCAGAAGGTACCTAAGGTGCGCCGAGGCGCACGCAGGGGAGACGGGTGCGATTGGGGTGGGGGTCTGCTATCCTGTTGCTCTCTCCATTGCTATTTCCTCCCACACACACACACCCCTGAACCCCCCACACCCAGCTCGGGTGGTGATTTCTTGCGCTGCGGCAGAGAGTGCGGCCCAAGCCCCCGCTCCCATCCTACCGGGGGGAACAGCCACTCCCCCACCACCCGCTCTCCCCCACCCACTTCCCTGCTGTTCTGTTTAAACTAACATACACCTGTAGTGCGTGCGAGGCAAAAATCACAGCGTGTTTTTTAATATACCGAGACCCCTATGGGAGGGGGCCTGAGCCCTGTGTCAAAAAGGTTGTGTCGGGCCGGGGTGCCGATACTCTCTCTGCCTGTCTCTCTGTCTCCTGTGCGCCGCAGAAAATACAAAGCGTTGCTTAGGGGGCCCTCGCTGCCAGATGTGACTGAGTGAGAACAGGTGAGCTCCAGCCCACTTCCCCTCATTGACTGACGAGCTGTGACTGGTAGCGAGGGCCCCCCTTAGAGGGCTTGTTTTACAGGGTGTGCTCTCGACACCTCATGCAAACAGCCACATTGAGAAAAGACAACTCTCTCTCTCTATCCATTTATTTCTCTCTCTCTCTCTCTCTCTCTCTCTCTCTACTATGCTACGCTCAAAGCGTGTAGTACCGCCGTGAAAGAAGTATTCCCGCCCATCCCTCTCGAGGGCTTGGCAGCGTGTGCACCGCTGGTGTGCTGCCCACCCCCCCCCCCCCCCCCCCCTCCCCCTGACGCTTCCGCAATTACATACCACAGCCCCCACAGAGGCTGTGGGAGAAGGGCTTGGCTTGCTATATCTCTGGATTGCGGAGCAGACGTCCTGTTAGGAGAGCCCAGTGAGTGTCTTTTTATTCTCATCTAACTTTCTCTGAGGGGTGTGTGTGTGTGGGGGTGGGATTGGGTGGGGGGGGTGGGTGGGGTGGGTAATACGCTCTGCGGAAGGGGAAACCCCAGGGTGGGCCTGTCGCATATCTGTGTGTGGTGTGTGGTGTGGTAGCGGTGTTTGTTCTTTTTGGTGGAGGCGATGCGTGCCGTGTGTATTTCTCTGCTGCCTCATAGGTGGTGGAGATCGCATGAAGAAGCAAGGGGGATCTGTGTGGGCTGCCTTAAATCTGAAGACCCGCATACACAAACACACACCTGCACCCACCCCGCCCTCCCCCCTGCCCCCCCTCCTCCCAGTGATGGCCGCACAGAGAAGTCAGAACGAACCAAAACATGAATCAAAAAAAATGAGTAGACTTTTCTTTATCTTGCGAAGAAAACCCAAGAGAGGCAGCGGAACGAAACAACAAGAGAAATATAAACACACAAAAGAAAAAGCCGACGGGCAAGTTTCAAAAGAAAGTAACAACTCTGAGAACGAACAGAGAGGGTTCTGGGGGGGGGGGGGCAGGTCGGAGAAGCAGCACTGCCAAAGCCATTCCCCATGCATTCACAATGGGCCGTTCGCCTTGCAATACCTCCCTGGTACTCAGGATACGTGCGTGTCGTTCGCGACGATAAAGTAAGGGGTATGATTGGCGCCAGTGATCACAAATCTCGTCGACACCGCCGTGAGTGGTGGGTGGAGGGTGGAGGTGAAGCAAGAAGCGAGAAGCACCGCAGACGTACATCGCGGAGGTGGGGGGGAGGGTGGAGCGCATGCTTGGAGGCAGTGGAGGTATTGCCTTTATAAAGGTGCAGTTGGGTAGTGTTTTTTTGTTATTCTCCTCCTCCTCATCCACCCCCCCCCACACCCCCCCACCCAGCCTCCTCTCACACCACACACACCTTTTCCGCTGTGCGCACAAACAAAAATCCGGAGTATTTCCCCCCACTTCCTCTGCCTGCGCCTGCCCTCCCCACCTTGCCTGTGACACGGCCATGTCTGAAAGAACAGTTGCAGGCCACAAGAGAGGCGAATGTGCATGCGGTACGGCGGTCCTCTCCCTTCGCCTCCCACCCCTGGCTGTCTGAAGTGAATGGGCCTGCTGTGAAGCAAGTATGGCGGGAGTCGGTTGCGGCAAAGGGGGTCGCGCAAAATATCCAGGCCCATGTCATTTTCTGTAGCGGGATCCCGCGGGCCCGTGTGGGCCGTGATTACAAATATGCAAATATCCTTCTCGCCTCGCTGTGACTCACGTCGGTCCACCCACCTCCCAACACCTTGCAGGCTAACACCTCACAGCAACCAATGTACCGCCAGGCCGTGTGTGTGCTGATGTGCGCGGCGAGCGCTGCTGGGCACGGTTGGGTCACAGAACCTGCATCCCGTGCTCAGCTCTGCTCCAGGGCTGTGGGGGTGAACAAGAACTGCGGGCAGGTGATGTACGAGCCGTACAGCCTGGAGGGGAAGGACGGGTGGCCCCTCAACGGCGGCCCTGCCGACGGCGAATTGGGTGGGGGCGGTACGACGGCGAACCGCTTCCCCGAGCTGAACGAGCAGACGCCGACGCGCTGGGAAAAGGTCAACGTGCGGTCGGGGCCTACCAAGTTCACGTGGTCGTTCAGCACGGCCCACCTGACGGCGGACTACCGCTACTACATGACGAAGCAGGACTGGAACCCCAGCGCACCCCTGGGGCGTGACTCGTTTGTGCTGACACCCTTCTGCATCATCGACGGCAACAGGCAGACCCCGCCCAGCACAATCTCGCACGAGTGCGTGGTGCCGCCGCGCACAGGGTACCAGGTGATCCTCGCCAAGTGGGATGTGGGCGACACGTCGAACAGCTTCTACAACGTGATCGACGTGACGATGGATGGCAGCACCACGCCCCCGGGGACAACGCCGCAGCCGCCTGCCCCCACGCCGGTGCCGGTGTCGCGGTGCACAGGGGCGGAGCTCCCGGAGTGGTCTGCTTGCCTCAACTCGCCCAACTGCTGCGTGTCGGGGACGAAGTGCTACAAGCAGGACGACTACTACGCGCAGTGCAAGAAGTCGGGCACCGGCACGGTCATCGGGGACATCGACGCACCTGTCCCGACACCGGCAACGCCTTCGCCGCCGGCAGCAACCCCCACACCGCCCATCCCCACCCCTGCGCCCCAGGCACCCACACCTGTCCCTCAGGCACCCACGCCGGTGCCGGTCACCCCGCCGAGCACCCCGACACCGGGCGGCAACAACGCGCGGTGCCAGGAGGAGATTGCGAAGTGCCTCTCGCAGTGCGCTGCACGTGCGATGTGGGTGGAGGCCTGCTCGCCCTGAGGACCCCCTCCCCCTCCCCCCCCCTTGGCCCTCTCCCCCTCCCCTCATGTGCCGCCCTGAGGCACGCCTGCCCCGTGATACAGCAGCTCAGCACAAGGCACCCCTGATACATGCGTCTCCTCTGCCGCACCGCCTGCTGCCGCTGCAAGTTAGCTTTTCGCCCTTGTTATGTGTTCTCTTGCTGTTTCCTTGAACCCGCGTTGCCCGTGTGGCTTGCTTGTTTTGTTAGCTTCCCTTTCCGCGAACACCCACCCCTGCTGCCGCAGCTTGATACAGCGGCACTGGAGGGGGGTGTGCCAGCCGAAGAGCCACCGCATAACACGCTGGCTGTGAAGCAATACCACCATACCGCACGCCCTGTCTCGCCCGACGCAGGCCCCAGCCCCAGCCCCAGCCCCAGCCCCCGCCATCCTCTTTGCATGATTGTGCTCGCATCAGGATCGGTCATCACAGACACCTCATCATGGCACCCCATGTGTCACATGGGCAGTGCCCTTCTGTGTGGTGATTCTCGCCTGCTGTCGAAACAAAGGAATGTCACGAACACATCCGCATTTCCCCGTTTTGTGTGGCGGGTGTGCCCACACCACTCTGAGCCATCACACCTGTTCGTGTTTTTGAGGCGCATGTTCCCTGATGGAACCTGCTCAAAAGCACGCCATCGCCACGGTCAGCCCGATTAGCGCCCCTCACGGCAGGGCGACAGTTACTTTACAGTACACCCCATATCAACTCTGTGTGGTGAAGCGAGTGAAGCCTCCCCTGTGATCCCCTTGTATCTGGCGCGAGCGATGTTGCTAAACCGCGCTGTTCAGAGGCAGGATCTGTCGGCGGTGCGGGAGCTGTTGCAGTCGGACACAGACGTGAATGCAAAGAATGACTTCGGTATGATCAGCACGGCTTGGGGGGGGGGGGGGGGCAAGGATGGGAATAATCCAACAACCCTGGAATATAATCCATTTAGTCCATTTACTGGGGGGGTTCAAATACAAGCCGTACGGCTTATATTCGGCGAAGCCGGCGACGAAAATCGAGATTTTCAAAATATTCGAAAATTTGAATAGAAGCCGTACCTGGGACCCCCCGTGTTTAAGTCCCCCCCCTGGAGGCGATTTTCGGCCGGGGGTGACTTAAACACGGGGGGGGCGGACCTAAACACAGGGGGGGCTTAAACACGGGGGTGGCACAGTGGAGACCAAGAAGACCTCTTCCTCTGCTGTCGTAGGGGGGTAATTCCGGTCCGGATGGACTTTTGGCACCCCACTTTTCGACTCAGACAGCACCTGGAGGGCCTAGGGGCCACCTGATGACCCTCCAGACCAGCCCACCCCCGTGTTTAGGTCCCCCTGTGTTTAAGTCCCCCCCTGCCAGACCCCCAGGGGGGGACTTAAACACGGGGGTAAGGGGGGGGGACTTATACACGGGGGGTCCCAGGTACGGCTTCTATTCAACTAGGGTCGTTTGTGAGGGATTTCCTGCAGGAAATTTTCGCCACAATCGCCAACGGCAAGGAGCTTGGGGTGTGGGAGGGTCAGTGGTCTATAGGTTGCTTCTCCAGGCTCGTCGCACAAACACATGTCCTCTACCTGCCCCGGGTTCTGAAGCCACCTGATTTTTCAGCAGGGTTTCCGCTGGCACAAGGTCGCTACTGAACGCGGAGAGGCCACTCTGGCGGGCACCGTACGCCTGCACCTTTGCAGGCCTCGGCGAGTCTATACGGGCCGATATGCGCATAATTCATGCGAGATGGAATACCGAGAAGACGATTCATGCCGAAAGAGGCTGGTATGGGTACCAGCACACGGGACGGCCTGCAGGAGTGCTGATCACCTTCTCAAGGGGAATGACGCTCACGTAGGTGTGCAACGCCATGCTCGTCATCCTCACTGATAATGTACACGTGGGTGGGTGAAGGGATTGGCCTTTCTCCCGCACCAGTTGTGGTCTGGCATGTGTGGTGAGCGAGCCCGGGTGACCAGAAACTCCCCCCCTTCAGGGGGTTCTATTTTGCACGGTCTCCCACCACCCAACTCCGCCAAACTCGGGGCAAAATTAGGTCACCCCGGTTCAGAAAATCCCTCAAAAACCCAAAAAATTGAATACAAGCCGTACTTTTTTCAAACCGTGGCATTTGGAAATCCACGACCCGGCTTCTATTCCATTATACGTCTTGTATTTGAATACGTCTTGTATTTGAACCCCCCCAGTAATCCATTTAATCCAGGATTTAATCCAGCATTTAATCCCACTGCAGGTGCTTCCAGGCCCTACCACCAGGTCGGTGCCGGTGGATCGTGGTCAACTTATGGACCTCCTCTGGCTGGAGCCTGTTGCGCCTCTTCTCAGACTGCCAGCCCACACAGCTGAAGATACGCTCCTGTGCGGCTGTTCCTGCTGGACATCGGCCCGGGCTGCACCCCACCCCTGCGAGGGTGGACTCCGGCCAAGGCGACTGAATGTCAGCCACCACTGCTCAGGCGGATCCACACACGGGACCACAGTTCCTCCACTCGTCTGGTCGGACCTGACTGTGCCGGGGATGAAGATGTTGAACACATGCAATGCCAACACGTCAATCGAAGCACGTCAAGGGGCATTTGCGCTTTGGTATTACGGCAACCTTCGTCATTTTTCAGCGAGCCAAGCTGGAAATGCACCCAAAATGCCCTCGCTGGCATCCCGCAGCACAAACCCCCAAAGGCGTGGATTAAAAAGCAAAATCCAGGCGAATAAAATCCATTTAATCCATTGGGGGCCCTCGCTACCAGTCACAGCTCGTCACAGCTCGTCAGTCAGTGCGGGAAAGTGGGCCGCGGCTCACTTTTTCTCACTCAGTCACACTTGGTAGCGAGGGCCCCCATTTAATCCACGAGTTTAATCCATGAATATAATCCAGGGGTGCCATCCTTGGGGGGGGGGGGGGGGCGCTGGCTTCATGCATTGTTGCACACTTGGTTTACTTCCCACCTTCCCACAGTCACACCTTGTCCCAGCGGTTGTGGGTGGCGGTGGGGTGAACTCAGGCAGGTGTCGTGTCACGCCCTGTCCAGTGCGTGTCCCGTGTCGACACTCCCTCACTCTTCATAGGTTGGACACCTCTGCATTTGGCTGCCAGGTACAGAGGCGAGCAGGCTCTGGAGTTGGTTGAGGCCTTGGTCGGTCATGGTGCAGATGTGCATGCGAAGGACAACAGAGGTATGCAGGTTCCCCTTTGGCGCACTTTCTTCATCGTCTTCCATGACACCTCTGTTTTGTTGAAGCCCTTCACACCCATTACTGTTGTTCTGAGTGTCAATGTGAGTGCGCACGGGGCCCACCTTGTGGAGCCCACCACCTTCTGCAAGCACCAGATGGGCAGCACATCCGCTTTGTGAGGCATGGTGTGAGGTGCACCTCCTGCCCGCCTTGATGCATTGTTGCACACTTGGTTTGTTTCCCACCTTCCCACAGTCTCACCTTGTCCCAGCGGTTGTGGGTGGCGGTGGGGTGAACTCGTGAGGCAGGTGTCGTGGGTCACACCCTGTCTTGTGTGTGTCCCGTGTCAACACTCCTTCACTCTTCACAGGGCACACACCTCTGCATTTAGCTGTTCAGCACGGATGCGAGCATGCTGTGGAGTTGGTCGAGGCCATGATGGGTCATGGTGCAGATGTGCATGCGAAGAACATCTACGGTATGCATGTTCTTCTTTAGTGGTGAGTGCGGGCCGGCTTCATCGTCCTCCATGACACCTCTGTTTGTTGAAGGATTCATCACTGTTGTCCTGAGTGTGAATGTGAGTGCGCACGGAACCCACGCCTGCGGGGCTCCACGGGAGCCACCACCTTCTGCAAGCACCAGATGGGCAGCACATCCGCTTTGTGAGGCACAGTGTGAGGTGCACCTCCTGCCCGCCTTGATGCATGGTTGCACACTTGGTTTGGTTCCCACCTTCCCACAGTCTCACCTTGTCCCAGCGGTTGTGGGTGGCGGTGGGGTGAACTCGTGAGGCAGGTGTCGTGGGTCACACCCTGTCTTGTGCGTGCCCCGTGTACCACTCCTTCACTCTTCACAGGGCACACACCTCTGCATTTGGCTGTTCAGCACGGACGCGAGTATGCTGTGGAGTTGGTCGAGGCCATGATGGGTCATGGTGCAGATGTGCATGCGAAGAACAAATATGGTATGCATGTTGCTCTTTGTTGGAGAGTGTGGACAGGCTTCATCGTCTTCCATGACCCCTCTGTTTGTTGACGCCCTTCACACTCATCACTGTGTCCCGTGTCAGCACTCCCTCACTCTTCACAGGTTGGACATCTTTGCATATCGCTGTCGTGTACGGAGCCAATCATGCTGCGGGGTTGATACAGGCCTTGATCGGTCATGGTGCAGATGTGCATGCGACAGACAAGGATGGTATGCATGTTCTTCTTTAGTGGAGAGTGTGGACAGGATTCATCGTCTTTCATGACACCTCTGTTTGTTGATGCCATTACTGTTGGTCTGAGTGTGAATGTGAGTGCCGCGCACGGAACCCACGCCTGCGGGCTCACCACCTTCTGCAAGCACCAGATGGGCAGCACATCCGCTTTGTGAGGCACAGTGTGAGGTGCACCTCCTGCCCGCCTTGATGCATGGTTGCACACTTGGTTTGGTTCCCACCTTCCCACAGTCTCACCTTGTCCCAGCGGTTGTGGGTGGCGGTGGGGTGAACTCGTGAGGCAGGTGTCGTGGGTCACACCCTGTCTTGTGCGTGTCCCGTGTCAGCACTCCTTCACTCTTCACAGGTGAGACACCTCTGCAGTTCGCTGTCAAGCACGGAGGCCATCGTACTTTGAAGTTGGTGGAGGCCATGCTCGGTGCTGACGGGAACAGAAGGAGAACGTGTGACGTTTCGGGGCCCCCTTCCACAGAGAGGCTCGTCACTCTGTTCCTGGATGGGCTGCAGGGGCTGGAAGAGGTGGGTGGGCTGAAGGAGACGCTGCGTGGGATCGTGCAGCAGGTGCGGGTGCGGCGCAGCGAGGGGCGCGACACTGCCGGGCTGCTGCGCAACTATCTATTCTACGGGTCTGCTGGCACAGGGAAGACGACGGGCGTACAGAAGCTTGCGGGTGTGCTATGCGCATGCGGGCTGCTTAAGAAGAACCATGTGGAGGAGACGTCGGCAAAGGGCCTGACGGGAGAGTACTTGGGGCAGTCGAAAACACGTGTGGAGGAAGCGATGGAGGCAGCTCGCGGCGGTGTGCTGTTTGTGGACGAGGCGTACACGCTGGGGGGCGACCCCTACGGCGATGAGGCGATGGCAAAGCTGCTGTCGATGATGGCGGAGGACGGCTACAGGAAGAATACGGTGGTGGTGATGGCAGGGTCCCGCGACAGGATGGGAGTGCTGCTGCAGCGCAACGAGCGCCTGCAGAGCCGCTTCACCGAGACGGTCGAGTTCCCGGACTGGTCGCCTGCACAGTGCACGCGCTTCGTGCAGAAGCTTGCGGATGAGGCGCAGCCGCGCCCCTTTGTGTTCGAGCCTGCTTGCAAGGAGGCGGTACACGCGAGCCTGGACCAGTGCTTCGCACAGCTGCGGCAGCGGCCCGGGTGGGCGAACGCACGCGACGTTCGGCGCATGTTCGACGACGTGGTCGGGCAGCGCGACAAGCGGCTGGCGGAGGCACTTGACAGCACCGACTCGGTGCGTGGCATCACTGCCGAGGACACTGCCGCCGCATGCACCAAGTTCCTCGCAGCGCGCATTGATCCACGCGTGTGTGGCAGCGGCAGATCTGAGGTTCAGACGCCACAGCAGCACTACCAGAACACCATGCAGGAGTCGACGGAGTCTCTGATCTGCTACCTCGCGGAGCCGGGCTTGCAGGACACCATAGATTGTTGACACCTCACGTCTTCTCCAGGCTGCGGTGGGGAACCTGCTCCGTGCAACGTACTGTCTCCCTGAGACAACAGCTCGATCGACAGGACCGCAGCATGTCCACACAGGAGTGAGATCCGTCACCGCAGTACGCGCCGGGGATTGCGTCCATCAGTGGGGTCATCGAAGTGATCACACACCCAGAGAGCTTCATGCAACAGGTGCTGCTGGAGGGAGTCACGTGGCCTATTGGAGAGCAGAGTCTCTGAGAGCGGGACATGAGACGCTCATGTTTCCCTGTAGTAGATGAAGCAAACTGGCAGGACGGTACCCTGTAGCTTTGCCACAATTACTGACTTCTCCTTGCCTCTCATTCTGAATGCTTTTGCACAGTGGTATTCCATATGCTGGTTTTTGTGCACACACCGGGGTGCGAAGGGAAGTGCTGCGGGGCGGATGGACGCAGAACTGCTGTTGGCCTCTTCTCATATTTGCTCATCTCTCGTGTTCCACCTTCTCCACCTCGTCTGCACTCAGGCTCGGCGCAGCCATGCTCAGTGGCCAGGAGCAATCTTGTGGTGTTTTCTGTTTGCAGCCTGCAGTCATGACATGTCCCGAAGACACGTGCAATGGCTGCTGGGGCCTCGGTGCCTGTCGGTGTCAGTGTTCTGCACGAAGCGCCCTGCAGGTAATGCTTTCTTGCAGAGACACCCCAGGTACAGGAAGCCCCTAACGTTGAGAGCGCGAGGAAAGGGCTGTTGATTTACAGACAGGCACCAGCTGTGTGTGTACGAATAGCAGCTTGTGACAACCTGGTCTTTTCATATCACTGTGTGGTGTGGTGTGTGAGACTGCAGCCCTCAGGATCCACATGCAGCACCCCACACGCAGGATTTTTTTAGCAAAGGTCCAAACAACGTTGCTTGTGGGGATAAACAAGAGGGTGTTCGGCAGCGTGCAGTGCAGCCATCTCGCTGATGGCTCGTGCATCATCACCCCTGCCTTCTCAGTTGGAACCCCACCACTCCTTTTCTGCCGCCTGATCCGCCCACCACACCCACACCCACACCACACCCCCTTGCCGCAGTCCTCTTGTGCGGAGCTACCCACAGGCACCCTTTTTCGCTTCCCCACTTCCTCTCTCTGCGGATGGAGGTGGCCGTCGCACACCCGTTCCTTCCGGAGGTTGCTGTGGTGACGGTCGGCCCTTCGTACGACATCGAGGAAGTCAAGCGCGGGGTGTCGGCAGAGTTTGGCCTGGACCCGGTTGCATTCGAGCTTGCGGTGGCACCGCAGGGGGCCGCTGCAGGGAGCGATGAGCTGCTTGGGCTGAGCCAGGGCGACACCCTGCATGTCGTGGAGAGCACCAAACAACGAGCCCGCCGGCAGCTGCGTGAGATGGGCCACGCCACATCTGCGGAGGACATCTGCAGCGCAGTGTGGGAGGGCCGCACAGAGCTGTACACCCTCTTCTGCGAGGCTGAGGTGGAGGGCCTGACGGTGATGCGCGACGTGCACGGCTGCACGCTTCTCCACATCTCCTCCCTGATGGGGCACTACGAGGTTGCCGCCGATCTCCTCAGAAGGGGTGCCTCTGTCAGCCACGGCGACGGGCAGGGGTGCACGCCCCTCCTCGTCGCATCATGGAATGGGCGCCACGACCTGGTGGACCTGTTGCTGGCTCACGGCGCCGATGCCAATGATGCCGGTCCTTCACAGGACACGACGCCCCTCTTTGTGGCGGCCTTGAAGAACCATGTCCGTGTTGCGACAGCGCTCCTCGCAGCAGGTGCAGACCATCGTGTTGCGTCGGGCGGTCTGACACCTCTGTCCATCGCACGCAAGCGTGGGAATGGGGAGGTTGCTGCCCTGCTGGAGGGGCACATCGAAGCCTTCTACGACAGGCTCAGCGGCCCGCAGCGTGTGATGGAGTGGCTGCGGGCGTGCAGATCGACCGCTGTCGATGTGATGGTGATCGCGGTTGCTGCTGCGGCTATGTGGAGCGTCCGTAGGTCGGGAGAGCACTCTGCGCTTGATATGTGGTGATCACCTTTGCGATGGTCTCTCTCTTCTGGCATCCCCAGGGGAAGAAGCTGTTGACAGGGGGGTTCCAACAAGCTTTGGCCACACTGCTGCTCCCCCCAACACAAGCCCGCAAGACAGGGATTGTGGGCTCAACGAAAGCAAATCGGCCCTTTGTTGAGGCATCTTCCCGCTGATGCTGCTCGACTCCTATCCTAGCCTAGTCCGCACCCTAGCTCCGGAACACACGCACACAGCCACGAGGTGCTGTCTGTCTCAGTAATCGACGTGATCCCCCCCTCCCCCCTCACCACCTGTGATTCCCCTTCACCTTCACCTTCACCCCACTGCCACACACACAGCAGCAGAGCCACCCCAGGCATCAGGGAAGCAGGCATCCCCCCCCCCCCCCCCCGAAAGAGCCGACAATGGCAGGCCACAACAGCATCTGCAGCGCTGCGCTGCTGACGTCATTCCTCGCAAACTTCTGCGACTACCTCCTGATGACGAGCATCATCCCGCTGTTCCCCATCCTGGGGTACAGCGAGGTGGCGACGGGGCTGCTGTTTAGCTGCAAGGCCATCGTGCAGATCGTCGCCGCGCCCTTCTTCGCAAAGGTCATCGACAGCAACCCGGTCCGCCTGCTGCTCCTGGGGCTCACGGTGGACATCGTCGCAACCCTCGCCTTTGCCTACCACGTGAACTACACGACGTGGTTCGTGGCCCGCAGCGTGCAGGGTCTGGCCTCTGCAGCCATCCTCCCCGCCTCCAACGCCCTCATGCAGCGGTACTACAAGGGGGAGGAGCAGACGCGCGTCGCGGCATTCGGCATCAGCACCTCCGGGATCCTCGCAGGTGTGGTTCTCGGGCCGCCTGTGGGTGGTGTGCTCTTCGAGATGCACCCGACCATCCCCTTCCTTGCGACGTCCCTCCTTCTGGTGGCCAGCAGCGTCTCGGCGCTTTACGTCCTCTCCACGACAGACTTCGGGGTGATTGAGGACGAGCAGCACGACCCGCGCGATTCCATGTGGAAGATCAAGACATTCCTCAACGACAAATACATCAGGACATCCATGGGTGCTCTTTTCATCGCGAATGCGGCCATCAGCGCGCTGGAGGCGACGTTCGGCGTTTTCGGGCTGAAGGAGCTCAACCTGACCCTGGGGGAGGTGGGGCTGATGTACCTCTGGACCACCATTCCCAGCATCCTCGCCAGCGCACTGGCGGGGCCCTTCCTCCACGGGACGCTCTTCTTCGAGAAGTATCAGGTGATCTCGGCAGGGCTGGTACTCCAGGGGGCTTTCTTCATGCTGGGCCCGAAGACCGTCCCCATGCTGAACGAGGTCTCCTTCATCGGCGTGGGCGTCGGGATGGGTCTTATCGACGGCATGTGCCCCTCCCTCAACGCGCAGCTTGCGGACGCTCACCACAAGGGGTCTACAGTCGTGCACAGCCTCTCAACGATGTGCATCCAGGGCGGGTTCATTGCAGGGCCCCTGCTTGGGTCCTTCCTGGCGGACACCATCGGCTTCTGGGGCATGGGCATCGTCCTCGGGGGGGCGATGGTTCTGTACGCACCAAGCATGACGTTGCTCTCGGAGGACTGGGGCAACCCTGACGTGGACAACGACGGGGAGGCGCAGAAGCTGGTGCCCCAGTAGGAAGGGCTTGATGTGATCAGCACAAGCCAGATTATATTACGGTTGCTGACTCCCCGTTGCAAGGAGGATAGGGTTCTTGACGGCGTTATCGCATCGGCTGTTTCATGCACAATCTGCCTGTGTTGTCTGCGTTTCTGATAACACCCCCCCTCCCCCCCCCCCCGAGTGAATCCACGACGGTCGTGGCAGGCATGTCGCTAAGCGTCGACCGTCGACCCAGTGATTTTGGGTTTCCCCCCCATAAAAAAGCGTCGACCCAGCGTCGACCCAGTGGACTGGGTTGACGCTTGGTCGAGGCTTGGAGCGTCGACCTAGTGGAACTGGGTTGCCATTCAAGCCTGGACCAAGCGTCAACCCATTTATTACACTGGGTCGACGCTAACCTAGCGTTGGCCCGGTTACACTGGGTCGACGCTCACCAAGCGTCGACCAAGCGTCAACCCACTTTCACTGGGTCGACGTCGAAGAGAGTATGGTTTTGCAGGAACAGATGCTCACTACCGTGGCCTCCGGCGGCTGGGGGGCTCCGCCCCCCAGACCCCCCTGTGGCGTATGTCTCGTACTCAAGTCATTCGATTCCCATCAGGTCAGGGAATCCACCCACTCCAGTAGCCTCAGGAGGACGCAGCCAACTCACACAGAATCTGTACGCCCACAATGAACAGATGCTCACTACCGTGGCCTCCGGCGGATGGGGGGCTCTGCCCCCCAGACCCCCCATCTCGCGTGCCCGTCTAGTAACCAAGTCCTTGCGCTTTGACGGCCGTGACATATCAGGGGGCAGCGTCGAAATCATGGTCCCGAAAGCCATTTTTTGGTTTCCTCCGGCACCCGACGGCGCGAGCGGGAGAGGAACCACGGAAGGAACCCAGCGCCTCACACCGTGCCCACCTAGTGGTCCACCGATGGGAAAATTCAAAATTTGGCAACACGAGCGCGCACGAAGCGCGCGCGAGAAAAATTGACCCCTAGTGTTTTCCCCCCTGATCCCCCCCCAAAACAGGAGCGTCAACCCACCAAATCTCCAAAATCGAAAAGTTAGCGACAGGCCTGTCCACGACGCGCTGGCAGAAATCTCCTGAACCGGTTTGAAAACAGTAACCGGTTCCTTGGGAACCGGTTTGGGAACCGGTTGAAATCACAACGGCAAACCGGTTACTGACAAATCCGAACCGGTTGAGGACAGGTTCAGAACCGGCTGGGACCGGTTCTGAAACTGGCAAAAACCGGTTCGTGAACCGGTTTGCAGGAACCGGTTTCAGAACCGGTTCCGGAACCGGTTCTCGAACCGGTTCTGGAACCGGTTCCGGAACCGGTTCTGAAACCGGTTCCCCCAGTCCTGACCGGATTTCTATAGGGGGACCCTTTCGAATTTTTTTTTCGTGGGGGTAAATTGAACGTTTTTGGCCATTTGAAGCCACTGCGACCATTCCCGGGCCTCGGAAATCAGATTCTTGCCCCTCAAATGCGGTACCGGTCCGGACGAAAATCCGGACCGGAACCGCAGGTACCGCATGCAGAAACTGGCAGAAACCGGTTCGCGAACCGGTTCTAGAACCGGTTTGCCCAGAACCGGTTCCCGAACCGGTTCGGGAACCGGTTCTAGAACCGGTTTGTGAACCGGTTCTGGAACCGGTTCACAAACCGGTTCTAGAACCGGTTCACGCAGTCCTGACTGGATTTCTATAGGGGGACCAGGGCTAATCCTAAATCCGGGGGGGATCGGGGCCAAAATCCAGTTTTGGGTGTCAAAAAAACGCGCTAAACAGGGATACCTGCTTGTGGGTGGTTTTCATGGAGGGGCACACCCACTGTGTCCAGAAAGATGCACGAAAATGTGCGCTTTTGGACTGTTCCGCTCTCGCTCTCGTCACGCCTCCGTCGATGCACCACTCAAGGCAAAGGTTTTGACAGGGAGGCGCTGCGGCTCAGGCACATCTGCGCACTTTTCGTATAGCCCCAGACGGACCGGGATAGAGGAACACTGCAAGGCTTGTTGCATGTGACTCGAAAGGACTTGGGTCCTGGACAGGCATACGCCACGGGGGGGTCTGGGGGGCGGAGCCCCCCAGCCGCGGAGGCCACGGTAGTGAGCGTCTGGATGTTACCTGCAAGAAATCCTGGTTTGGCTAACCCGTGTAGCGGGTTTGGGGGGTTTGGCTGGGAATAAGCAGGAAAAGGGGCGGGTGTCCAGAGGATTCATCATAAAGACGTCATCCCCCACGAGAAACACCTGGTCCACCCATTTTCCCATAAATATGTCTCGACCTCACCCCTCGCTGGGAGACCGCACCTCCAGTTTTTCGGACTTTTTCTGGTCGCAGTGGAACGATTCGCGACAGCGGTTTCCACGAGTATGTTTTTTCCCACACAGGCCCAAAAATTTCACCCGTTCCTGCATGGGGCTCCCAGTGGTAAAAAAAACGCGCCAAACAGAGGTAAAAAAAACGCGCTAAACAGGGGAGAAATCTGGGAATTCCTGACCCCCGGGTTTGGGTATGAAGTTAGGATTAGCCCTGAGGGGGACCCTTTCGAATTTTTTTTCCGGGGGGTAAATTGAACGTTTTTGGCCATTTGAAGCCACTGCGACCATTCCCGGGCCTCGGAAATCAGATTCTTGCCCCTCAAATGCGGTACCGGTCCGGACGAAAATCCGGACCGGAACCGCAGGTACCGCATGCAGCCGCCCCAGCGCCGCCCTCCCCACCCCCCTCCCCAGCCTGTCCCAGAAGAGGTCGCTTTTCCCATTGGTGCCTGCCTATGTATTGCCTCTGTTGTGCCTGCGCCTGTGCCTCCCTGCCCTGTATTTTTTTACCCTCACGGGTATCACGATACAGGGCAGTCCACCCCCTCCCCCCAAAAATCGTTCGCATCATCTTGGCGCCCATTCCTTCCACTTTCTGGATGTGTTTGGTATTTCCGAACGGAATTTTCCAGCGTCAAGACTGATACCTCGCCGTTTTAGAGTCAGACACTTCTACCGCCGCTGCGATTTGCGATACGGTAGTTGTGCAGAAATGCTAACATTTAATTTGCTCTGTGGAACCTGGACTGCACCTTCTGGGCTGTGAGTCTGTAGATAGTTGGACAGTTGCGGAACCCATCCTTTGTGTGCCTCCGACTTGAGGAGCTGTCGACTTCAGAACCAAGGTTCAGAACGAAGATGACGACCTGCTGTGAGCTGCAAACCTTCTTGACACACCTACCGTACCTGCATTACACTCGTGGTAATTCCATACCCCTGGAAACAGGAGACCACCGTCTGTTCACAGATGGTCTTGAGCGTGGTAGCCATCTTTGCTATGGAGTCACGATTAAGTCTTTGTGGTCACGTGGGCCCATGAGCAGCGGATACACTTGGAGTGGAGGGAGGGGGTGCGGTTCTGGAAAAGCGGGTCTGAATCTGGTCAAGGACGACTGAGGGCTTCAGTTCGAGTTTAATGTGGGTCCAAGGGTACACAGGAGATCACTGCTTGCATATTCAACCTGCTTGTCATCCTCTGGTTACTGTTCAACGGCTCGAACTCCTCGACTTTCCTTGGCTGACTGAAATGAAACAATACGTATGCTGCTATTGTGTTGTTCCCCTGACAGAGGAACACAAGGGAAGGGTACTGCAGCTGTCCACGAAGTGGCTCGACGTAGCCACCTCACGCTGCCTAGAGGGTCGGTTCAGGTTGAAGCAGAGCAATTAAGTGTTAGGGGGATGCCTTTGGTCAAGGCCTTTTCTAAAAAAAATTGACCCACGGCGCCTGTGTTGTAGCTCGGTCTACGCCAGGTTCCACACCCCGTCATCGCAAAACGTACACATACACAGAGGCAGGCCTCTGTGGTACGGGAGCATGATGGGAGGAAATTTTGCCTTTTGGTCAAAAAGGCGCCTTTTTAGAATAAATCTACATGCGCAAGCTGCAGACGGAGGTGGAGCGGGGCGAGTAGGCGGAGCAGCGTCCCCCCCCCCACCACCCCCCCCCCCCCCCCCCCCCCCCCCCCCGGGACCTTCCCCCCCCCCCCTTTCATAGATGTGTGCAGGTGGCCGTTGTGAATGGTTAGACAGGGGCTGGCCACCCCCTCCCCCGGGCTCTGCACAGCAGGTCTGGGTTAGAAACAACATAACCCCCCCCCCTTCCTCCCCTCCCTTCCTCCCCCCTCCCCTCCCCTCCCCTATTGATGTCCCCCCCCCCCCCTCCCCCAGCGCTTTGCCGCTCGTGTGAGTACCGCCCTGACTGGGAGAAAGGGTAGGGCTGGTTGGGTTGGCGGAGTTGGGCGGATGGGCGAAACGGAAAAATCGACGAGGTCGCAGCGTCAGGGCGTTCTGGGCTGGCTGGTGGTGGTTGGGACAAGACCGACGAGATTAGAAGCGGCACTGGTAGACGGGTTTTGAGGCCCCCCGCCCCCAGGTTCCCCCTGCCCACCTGGACGGACCCAAGTGCCTCACACCGGATCTCTCCCCACCCGGTGGTCCACCTGACGGATACGCAGAATAAATTGACCCGCAGGGTGGCTGAGTCTTATCAGACAGGCCGACCTATGTTGATCAATGGAACCACACAACCTGTTCAACCTGCAAACCACCCGGGGTGGCGGCTGAGTCCTCACCCCTGCCGTAGCATGAGATAAGCCGACGTCGACCTCCGCTCCGGTCTCTCAACAACGGTCGTCACCAGTTGAACCGCGTCTGGGAAAGCCTGATCTTTGGATCTGGCCTCCCTGTTGTCACTGTGATTCGAAGAACTGTGGGGTTCAGAACCAAGGATGAGGAACTGCTGTGAGCTGCACACTCTCTTGACACACCTGCACGTATCTGCGTTACACTCGTGGGAAACCCGAACCCTGTATTTATACAGGAGACTTCCATCTGGGACAGTTTCTGTTCCAGATGAGCTTTGACGGTGGTAGCCATCTTTGCTATGGAGCCATCGTCATTGCTATCGTCGTCACTCGGACCCATGAGCAGCGGATACAATTGGTGTGGAAGGAGAGGGTGCGGTTCTGGATCAGTAGGTCTGAATCTGACACTGGGACTGAAACCCATAGGTCTGAGATGACTCAGTGCGGGTCAGGTCCGTCTACCGGTCCACCGACCGGTACACGGCCAACCGGTCGGGACCCACTTTGCCCGGTTCGCAAATGTCGGTTCTGGAACCGGTTCGGGCGGAACCGGTTCACCGGCGGAACCGGTTTACCGGTGAACCGGTTCGGCGGAACCGGTTCACCGGTGAACCGGTTCGTCCGAACCGGTTCTGGAACCGGTTCCACCGAACCGGTTCGCCGGTGAACCGGTTCCGCCGAACCGGTTCCAGAACCGGTTCAGCCCGTGCCAGCGCGTCGTGTCGGATCAGCGGTCCTTCTCGTTCTCGTTTCCTCCGGAAGCAGGTGTTGCGTGCGGTTCCGAAGCGCACCCGCTGCATCCCCTCTCCCACCATCTTTCGTTCGGCGGCTATTCCGCGCTCTTTTCAACGCGTCGTCGCGAAGATTGCGCCTCAGTATCAGCAGGCGCAATCTCCGGCTTCCAGTGTGTGTGTGTCCCCCCTCCTTTACAGCGCAACGAGGAGGAGAGCGAAACCGTGTGGTGTCACGTAGAGCAAGAGTAGGATAGCGGGCCCGGTTCCTCACGGTATGGTCCTTCGGGGCCAGGCTGCGATGCCAGCACGCTAACCCAAATTGCAATACGGATCAGCGGGAATACCACATGACGCGATGCGGCACCTGCGCCAATGTGAAGACATGCTGCGCGGCCGGCCACCATGGGCGCGCCCCCAGGGTCGACCAAGTTGCGAGCACGGATGACGACAGCAGCAGCTGCGATGACGACTCCGACAGCGAGGGAGAGGAGGGCAGCTCTGGTGCCACTGAGCATGATGGAGACGACGCTGAAGATGCGGGCTCCGCCAGCGAGGAAGTCCCTCCCTCGTCTGAGATGGATAGCGACACGACGGCTGCGGCTGCGGTGAAACGCACCGCTATCGTTCTGGACGCCTCTGAAGAGGACTCGATGGGGCAGGATGCCGTGAAACGCACCGCCATTTGTTTGGATCACTCGGACGAGGGCCCGTCCCTCTGGGGGGCTGGGATAGTGTGTGTGCGTCAGCCAGAGTGGGACATGTGTGCGTCTCTTCTTCTTCTTTGGCCGGGCGTGATTGAACATTTGGCTCTTCACTGCCCCGACGATCAGCCCAGTGAGGGCGAGTTGGGTTCTTCTGCGGAGTCATCTGCGTTGACCCCACGCGAATTTCCTGGTTTTCTTTTCTCGCCTTCCCCTCAAATGAATACCCCTGCTTCCCCTACCCCGCGTCAGATGGGTGTGGAGCACGTTGCGCTTGTTGCGGAAGACTCGCCGGGCTCCCAACCCGGTGATGCTTGCCGCGTTCCACCAGCAGATGCAGCACCGCCTCCGGCGCCCTCTCCGGCTCCGGAGCTCGTGCTGCACACAGACCTGCTGGACGGACTACAGACCCCGCAGACGGGCTCACCGACCCTTCGAGAGTGCGCCTCACAGCGGGGCTTTCAGAGCCCTTACGTGGGGCGCCGCCTCCCTTTCTCTCCCTCTCCCCCATCTGTGTCTTCGATACCCCGCGCGCAGAAGCGAGTGGCACCCATACAGGAGGCAGACGAATCCGCCCTGGGGAGACGCTCCTTTCACAACAGAGGAGCAGAGCCTCAACCTCCCGTGTCCCCTGGCTCACCGGTTTCAGCGCCAAGCCTTCGGCCTGACGAGGATAGTATCATGTCCCCATCAGAACTTGCTTCCCCCCTTCCTCTCTCGCCTGCACCCTCTCTTGTTGTGGATGACTCGCCGGGCTTTCAGCCCGCCGACACTCGGCTTAGTCCCCCATCAGACACTGTGTCACCCCCACCACCCTCTCCATGTCAGGAGCCCCTAATGCCTCTAGACACGGCAACACCCTCTCTTCCAGACTGGCAGGCAGAAACGCCGTCTCACCAGGGGAGCGGTTTCAGCGTCAAGGGTCTCACCAGGGGACCGGTTTCAGCGTCAAGCCCTCGGCCTGACGAGGATAGTATCATGTCCCCATCAGAACTTGCTGCCCCCCTTCCTCTCTCGCCTGCACCCTCCCTTGTTGTGGATGACTCGCCGGGCTTTCAGCCCGCCGACACTCGGCTTAATCCCCCATCAGACACTGTGTCACCCCCACCACCCTCTCCATGTCAGGAGCCCCTAGTGCCTTTAGACTCTGCAACCCCCTCTCTTCCCGATTATCAGGCTGAAACGCCGTCTCACCAGGGGAGCGACACGCTCTCCCCCGAGTGCACGTCGCCGAGCCCTTGCGTGGGGCGTCGACTTCCTTTCTCCCCTTCCTCCCCTTCTGAGTCCTCGGTTCCCCGCGCGCAGAAATGTGTAGCGCACATGCGGGAGGCAGACGAATCTGCCCTGGAGCGATGCTCGTTTCATAACAACAGAGCAGGTTTTCCTTCCTCCCGCACGATCATCAGCACAGCTAAATCAGGCGTGCCTTCCCCTTTCCCACGGGCCTCACAGGCCTTGCGCTTCTTGGAGCGCAAGACTCGTGCTGTCCGTCCTTCTCGTTCTCGTTTCCTCCGGAAGCAGGTGTTGCGTGCGGTTCCGAAGCGCACCCGCTGCATCCCCTCTCCCACCATCTTTCGTTCGGCGGCTATTCCGCGCTCTTTTCAACGCGTCGTCGCGACGATTGCGCCTCAGTACCAGCAGGCGCAATCTCCGGCTTCCAGTGTGTGTGTGTCCCCCCTCCTTTACAGCGCAACGAGGAGGAGAGCGAAACCGTGTGGTGTCACGTAGAGCAAAAGTAGGATAGCGGGCCCGGTTCCTCACGGTATGGTCCTTCGGGGCCAGGCTGCGATGCCAGCACGCTAACCCAAATTGCAATACGGATCAGCGGGAAACCTGGTGAATCCCACGCTGTGTGGCCCACCTCGCGGGCCCCCTCTGTGATGATGCCAGTTCGCTCGCCTGACCCCAAGCTAAACGCATATCAGGGCACAGCCGAGTATTCCCCCCCCCCCCCCCCTCCCCCCCTTAGACAGCGGATATCGCATCAAGTGACAGGAGGTGCTCAGTGCGCTCCACACGAAGCAAAAAGCTTCACATTTTGTGTGTGTCGGCGGTGGTAGTGGTGGTGTGTGTGGTAGGGGGGGGGGGTAGGGAGGGGCAGAAGTGTGTAAATTGCCCCCATTTTTGAGAAATCGCGCTAAGGCCACAAAACCCCCACCAACCCATAACCACCCCAAAACCCTCCGGAAATGCATCCCAGGGGTGTTTCATGACCATTTGGCACTATTTTTTGCCATTTTTTCGCCATGTAATTTTCGTGCCCCCCTTTTGTACCTCAGGGGGGCCAGAAGGGGGGCCACGAGGGGGCTGTTCTGCTATTTGCCGTTTGATTGCAGGTGGGATGTGCATATATTCCACAATAACCTCCATGGGCAGCTCCTAGTCACACCATGAGTGGGGAAGACATGTTTTCCAGCCTCATCCACCACTTTTATGCATGGATCGCCTGTTCAGCTCACGGTCCGTCTTTGCGACTATCCGCGCCTGGTGGATATCTGCCCAGATATCTTCAGCGATCTGCAGGCAGGCAGCCTGTCGGGCACGTTGCACCTGTTCCTCAGTGGGGTGTAAAGGGAACTCGCAAGGTCCGAAGGGCCCATGGCTGTGATTATGCATGGTACGTGATGGCTTATGCCGGGAGGCGGTCCCCAAGGACGGCATCCAAGGATTGCATGGGATCTTTCAGCGTAACCGTGACACGGGGCAGCTGCGGATCCGGGTACGTGGCTTCTCCATCATCCGCATGGATCCTTCAGCCTCGACCTCATGATGTCTTGACTGCATTCCGTATGAGTATCGCTGCTGCAGGCTCTAGTCGGTGTGCTTCTCTTACGTTGCAGCGGTAACAGGCACCCAGGAAGCCCGCAAAGGCAGCTACTTTCTTCCCCTTGAATCTGGACATGGTCATGCAGCTATGCATCAACTTGCACACATTTCTCCGGTTCACCTGTGACGGACGTGTATACATGCGCTGTCAATTCCATCGCTCCCTGAAACGAAAAAGGGTGACAGGCCTGGGGCGGGCTTGAGGCTTCGTCCGCACACAGCACGTCCAGCGCATGGACTCGGGGATCGCAACGCACCCTCGTCTACTGCGGACCTCCCAGTGCAGCTCTTGCGATTATCACACCCTCGGTGAAATTCAGGCACCGCACCCGCTTCCTTCCCCCCTGATTCATCTCATGCTGTTCGGGCCCTCTATATTCCCCAGCCCCGTGGGCATGGGCACGTCCGTACATCCGTTACAGTCCGCGTACCTATCCTGCGTATTCTGTGCGTGCCTACTTCACAAATAGTCGTCAGAAGATGCCCCAAGAAGATCCCGGCCTGCTTCTGGGCAGCTTCTCTCACCTTGGCTGTTCGAGGCATGTGCCACAGGGGAAATGCGAGATGCCTGGCCCCCTTCTGGCCCCCCTGAGGTACAAAAGGGGGGCACGAAAATTACATGGCGAAAAAATGGCAAAAAATAGTGCCAAATGGTCATGAAACACCCCTGGGATGCATTTCCGGAGGGTTTTGGGGTGGTTCTGGGTGGTTGGTGGGGGTTTTGTGGCCTTAGCGCGATTTCTCAAAAAAGTGGCTGATCGACGCTTTTTTGGACCTTCTGACCCCCCCTAGGCATACTTGTACCCCCATATGGGGAAGGCTAAAAATATGGGGAAAATATGGGGGGAATATGGGGGGTTTTTCAAGTCCTGTTCCCCCATATTTCCCCCATATGGGGGATATATGGGGGAAAACCCAGGGGTTCCTCAGGTGGAAGCAGTCAACAAACAGTTCTCTTCGTTCTGCTTTTCACAGGGTGTGAAGTCAGCGACTGACAGGAGACGTCTAGCACCTTGCAGAGCCATCTCGCATCGTCGCTTTCTGCGGAGAGGAAACGCTCGGCTGAAGTGCTCGAGTCAGACCACAAAAGGTGCTGTGAGAGCGCCGACCGCCACTTTCTTCAAGTCTGAGTAGCGGTCATCAGAGCATGCTGTCCAGTAGTCCTGTCTTTGCTGGCAGAACAGTTGCGTCCTGCAGCCAGTCCTTGTACTGGCCTTCACAGGTCTCATTCCACCCGGCAGATGCAGCTTGAACATGTCAAGCACTGCCTGGTGACGAGCGTCGACTCCGACTTTTCGGCGCTCGGAGCGGTCAAAAGTGGCGGAAGCGCCTGACACCCCAGAATGCACTGCTTGTGAATTCCCTTATCTAATAAGGATCTCAGGGGGCAGTTCGCAATCGCAAACACACCAGAGGAGGAGGACAGCGAGTGTGAGAGTGACGTGCCAGACAGGACTTAAAAACACAAGAGTGTGTGTTGTGAGGAGCTGTTAACCCTGAACGCGCTCTGTGTGTCTGTGCGTATGTGTCCACCACCGCTGCCGCTGTCACTGCGGTGCCCCGCCAAACCGGGAAGCGTTCGCCCTCCGCTGCCGCTGTATCGGCGCAGGAGAGGAACAGGAGGTCGGTGCGACCCACCTGGGGGATCTTCCAGGGGGGGGCCAGACCTGGCCACACCTGAACGAGCGCGCACCCCCCAGGATCGGACTCCTGGAGGATCCCCAACAAGGCATGATGCCGGTTTCGACGCGCACTTCGTGTGTGTGTGTGCATGAGTGGTTTGATGTTCTCCCGTTGCAGCACGAATACCCCCATATCCCCCCATATGGGCCCCATATTTCCCCCATATTCCCCCATATTTTACCGGTTTTTCCCCATATTTTCAGCCTTTTTCCCCATATGGGGGCGGGGTTTTGCGACCCCCCATATTTCCCCCAGATTTAGGGGGTTCCCCATATGGGGGGACAAGTATGCCTAGGGCATAGCTTCCGATAAGAATCCGACCCCCAGACCCCTCCGACCCCCGACCCCCGACCCCCGACCCCCCCTTAGCAAAACTACCCCCCCCCTCCCAAAAAATCTCAGGGGTTTCCCGAGGAAACGCGGTTCCCCCCTCTCCTGCGTTGTTTGGGCTCCGTGCGGATCGTAGTGGGGTCACTTTGTTGGTGTAGGTGCCACAGAACACCTCTGAAATGCGGATGTGGTTCCTTGAGAAAAGGGGGGTCGGAACCTCGGGGGTCGGAATCCGACCCCCGACCCCCCGACCCCCCATTTTTCGGGTCGGAGGCGGTCGGGGCTATATCCCGACCCCCCATTCTTGCGGGGGTCAGTATCCGGAAGATGGGGGGTCTGAAACTGTGGTCAAACTCGGGTCGAAATTTTCGCGTTTTTTCTCGGGCGATTTCAGGGCGGACAGGGCGGACATGCCCGGACCGGGAAATCCGGGTGTCCGGATGTCCGGGTCCAATTTTGACCCCCCCCCCCCCCCCCCCCGGACACGGTGGGATCTTGTAAATTTTACATGTATAACTACAAGTATAATACATGTATTATACATGTATAATACTTGCATGTCAACTATTATACATGTATAATACATGTATATGCCTGAAATATACATGTAAAATACATGTACCGTATACGTAAATATTATGGAACGTAAATATTATGGAACGGGCCCATTTTTGGCCGGTCCGTTCCATAATATTTACGTTCCATAATATTTACAGGGCCAGTTGGGGACTCGGTGGTGAGGACGGCTTGCGTCAGGAATCGCGCGAAAAGTGCACGAGTAGGTCCCGTCAGGGACTCTGTATGCCGTCCGATCACCTGGTCCAAGTCCCCGAGTCGCAGAAAGCCCTGTAAATATTATGGAACGAAAAAAATCTGGAACGCCAACCCACCAGCGTTCCAAAATATTTACGTTCCATAATATTTACGTTCCATAATATTTACGTTCCAAAATATTTACGTATACGGTATATCAAGTAAAAATACAAGTATAATAGTTGACATGCAAGTATTATACTTGTATTTTTACTTGATATACCGTAAACGGAAAAAGGGTGGACCGTAAAAATGTTCCAAGTTCCCAAAAAAAGGCCAAACGTTCCATCTTTTTTACGGTCCACTATTTATTGGGACTGCATATGGAAAAGACAATGCGATTTTCGCCCGCGGGCTGGTGGGTTGCGGGGCGCGGACTGCGGCCTCCACGCCGCAGACTCCCGCACGTAGGCCTCCCGACCTCCCAGCTTTGGACCCTCCCTCCACCACCGCAACCAACACCAGCAAGAGAAGCAAGTCCTCCCTGCGTGTGGAAAGGGCACGATCACCACCACTCACCTCGAGACTCACCCACCACCACACCTCGAGAAGTGTAGTACCATGCAAGGAGCGTTCCGGTAGAAGTAAAAGTAGAACCTGATGCACGAGCCCACAAAAGCAGCCACAGTACGGCAGGGCGCGCAGACAGAAGCTGAGACCACCGGGCTCCCTCCAGATGTAAATTCGTGAATCAGTGCCCGGAAAATTCAGGGAAATCGTACTCCTTTAGTGTAGTACACCCTGCAGTAACTGTGGGAGAACAGTTCCCGGACGATGGTGAGCGCACACTCTGTGCTGAGGCTGTGGTGTTAATCCTGCAGCTTCAGTCGTACGATTTCCTTGGTTCCTTCGCGACTTCGTCACGAAGGAACTCGTAAAAAAACCGCCAAGTCCACTATCCCAACCGTAAAATAGGTGGACCGTAAAAATGTTCCAAGTTCCGGAAAAATCCCATTTGTTCCATCTTTTTTACGGTCCACCTATAGTACGGTTCACCTTTATTACGGTCCACAATATTTCCGTTTACGGTACATGTATTTTACATGTATATTTCAGGCATATACATGTATTATACATGTATAATAGTTGACATGCAAGTATTATACATGTATAATAGTTGACATGCAAGTATTATACATGTATAATACATGTATATACTTGTAGTTATACATGTAAAATTTACAAGATCCCACCGTGGACATTTCCCGAATTTCCCGCCCGGACATGTCCGGGCGGACATCCGGACATCCAGAAATGTCCGCCCCGGACAGGGCGGACATGTCCGGGCGGACATGTCCGGACCCGGAAATTCGGGAAATCCAATTTTGACCCCCCCCCCCCCCCCGGACATGTCCGGCCAGGACCTCAATAGTTTGATTTTTGGTCCAGAAAATAGTTTGAAAATTTTTGAAATCTGGGTGCCCAAAAAAAATTTCCTAAGACCGGCGATTTGTAGGGGGACCCTTTCGAATTTTTTTTCCGGGGGGTAAATTGAACGTTTTTGGCCAAATGAAGCCACTGCGACCATTCCCGGGCCTCGGAAATCAGATTTTGGCCCCTCAAATGCGGTGCCGGTCCGGACAAAAAAATCGAAAAAATCGTGAAAAATGGCCCATTTTCCCCAGCCAAAAATGGGCCAAAAATGCCCCCCGGACACCCCCAGAGACATGTCCTAATCCCGGGTGCCAGTAGGGGGGACCTTTCGATTTTTTTTTCGAGGAGAGGTCAATTGAACGTTTTTGGACATCTGAGGCCACTGCGACCATTCCCAGGCCTCGGAAATGAGATTTTTGGCCCTCAAATGGGGTACCGGTCCCCACGAAATTCCGAAAAAAATCATGAAAATCGAAAGGTCCCACGCACCAAATTCTGCCCAAAAATCGTCAAAAATGGATATGTCATACGCAGCAAGGGGGCAAACCACTCCCCAATGCTCAATGATTCCACGGCAAGCCAGATTTTCTGATCAATTGGTTTGTTTGAGCATGTTCCTGGCCCTTGTTTGGAAAGTAGATGACCCCTGGCTGGAGAGGACGGTTGTGCTCGACCGGACGGAGAGAGAACTTTCTCCATATCCACCTCCACTCCACAATGCCACAAGTGGCAGGAAGGCCGGGTGTTACAGGCCTCAACCAGGGTTCCAAGGCTCTCCACTTCCTGGCTGCGTCAGGGATCACCGGGTACAGCGAGCAGGATTCCCTGTCCTGACACCCCAGCATGTACCACCGGAAGAACCCGAAACAGCAGCCGCCCCTCATGGGGGTTGCAAGAGGCACGGAAATCGTTCAAATCGGACCAAGTCCGAAAATTCGGCACTTTCTTGGGTACAAATTGCGGTCCGAAATTTTCCGATTTTTTGAAAAAAGGCTAATTCTGTAAGGGGGACCTTTTCGAATTTTTTTTTCGGGCACTTTTTCCACAAGGAAATGTCCGCCCTGTCCGCTACTGTCCACTACCGATTTCAAGGATCCTCCCAAGTAATCAAATGCCATGACCCCAACCACAAACCCACCCCCTGCCTTCTGCCCCCCACCCCTGTGCAGGTCATGTGCCCCATCCCATCGCGTGTTGCCTTGTTGCAGATTTTCAAATTGGGAAATTTCAGGTGACCCGATGACGGTGACGTACCCCGAGGGTCTACCTGCAGGGCTCCACTTTTTTTTGCTATGCCTGCTTGCGCTTCGCTTGCCACACACCACCCTGGGGGGAGGGACAGAGGGCGGAGGGGGCTACACACTTACACAACCGATTCGGTCAAACAATGCCACGTCATCCCCATTGGGGTCCTGGACCGCGGCCTCTCTCCCAGCGAATTGGTGTCGTCATCAGGCAGGCTAAGTAGTTGTCTACACAGGACATTGGTTTTAAGGGGGGTCTGAGTTCTGCGGAACTGGCTTCAAGGGACGCCCCCTCGTAATGACTGGGTGGATGGAGCCAAGTAATACCAGGTGGTCGGACACCGGAACTCTCGGCATTTATTAGTCGCGGGAACTGTGTCCGTGTGGTCGGGTGTGACCCCTTCCGATTCCACTGATTCCACTCTTGAACATGTAGTGTTGAAAGATACTTGGTGTTCTGATGTTTTACAGGGTACTTGACAAAGGAAAGAGGGTGGTCAGTCTTGTGATCCACCCTGAATCCTTCCTGTGAGCAGCAGATCCACAACACCTCGACTTCTTTCAGCGGCTGTATTGATATTGCCTGACACAGCAAACATGATTCAATTGGAGGAACAAGCCTCGTACACCAGCGGCCCAAAAGGTGGATTTCATGTATGGTTTTAGGATTTCCCTTACTACTGATGGTGTAGAGACTACAAAGCCTGACCTGATGACGCCGCCATGAACCTGGGAGACACGCCGCGTGAGAAGGGACCTCGGTGCGGGGTGGCGTGAAGATCCTGCCTGAGTGCCCTCGTCGGGACCCGCGGTAAACCGTGGCGTTCCCCCCGAGGCAAGTCCAGGACGAAGGTTGCAGATAACCGCTGCACCTCTTCGTCCGAAAGGAGCTCACAGGATAGGGGAACTGCCCACACCCCACTCACGACAGTGTATCCGAAAGGTGCACTGCGCGTGTGGTGGCGGTGTCGGGTCCAGACCCACCTCGTTCCCCATGCCCGTCAGTTGTTGCCCCTGCAGGGGTGGCTGCTGTCCGGCATGGGGGGCGCCCTCCCTGCCTTGCAAGGGAAAATGTAGAACGGCATGCTGCCCGTTTCTTCATTTTTTCACCTTGCCTGGTAGGGGGGGAACCTCTCACGAGGCAAAAAAGAGGAACGGCATGCTGCCCGTTCACTCATTTTTGCCTCGAGGGGGTAAAATATGCGGAAAGGACTAAAATCCCGCGTATTTTCTCCAGCCAAAAATAGCAGGAAATCCCGCGTATTCCCCCATAAATCTACCATATTTCATCGTATTTCCCCCATATCCCCGTCATAATCCCCCCATATTCCACCCGTCGCGATATGCGGGACCTTTTAGGGGCTGAATCGGGGGGAAAATGGCTTCCCCATAAAGGGGGGACACACGGTGGGATCTTGTAAATTTTACATGTATAACTACAAGTATAATACATGTACCGTATACGTAAATATTATGGAACGTAAATATTATGGAACGGGCCCATTTTTGCCTGGTCCGTTCCATAATATTTACGTTCCAAAATATTTACAGGGCCAGTTGGGGACTCGGTGGTGAGGATGGCTTGCCTCAGGAATCGCGCGAAAAGTGCACGAGTAGGCCCCGTCAGGGACTCTGTATGCCGTCCGATCACCTGGCCCAAGTCCCCGAGTCGCAGAAAGCCCTGTAAATATTATGGAACGAAAAAAATCTGGAACGCCAACCCACCAGCGTTCCAAAATATTTACGTTCCATAATATTTACGTTCCATAATATTTACGTTCCAAAATATTTACGTATACGGTATTATACATGTATAATACTTGCATGTCAACTATTATACATGTATAATACATGTATATGCCTGAAATATACATGTAAAATACATGTATATCAAGTAAAAATACAAGTATAATACTTGCATGTCAACTATTATACCGTATACGTAAATATTATGGAACGTAAATATTATGGAACGGGCCCATTTTTGGCCGGTCCGTTCCATAATATTTACGTTCCAGAATATTTACAGGGCCAGTTGGGGACTCGGTGGTGAGGACGGCTTGCGTCAGGAATCGCGCGAAAAGTGCACGAGTAGGTCCCGTCAGGGACTCTGTATGCCGTCCGATCACCTGGTCCAAGTCCCCGAGTCGCAGAAAGCCCTGTAAATATTATGGAACGAAAAAAATCTGGAACGCCAACCCACCAGCGTTCCAAAATATTTACGTTCCATAATATTTACGTTCCATAATATTTACGTTCCAAAATATTTACGTATACGGTACATGTATTTTTACTTGATATACATGTATTTTACATGTATATTTCAGGCATTTACATGTATTTTACATGTATAATACTTGTCATGCAAGTATTATACATGTAAAATACTTGCATGACAAGTAAAATACTTGCATGCAAGTAAAATACATGTATTTTACTTGCATGCAAGTATTTTACTTGTCATGCAAGTATTATACCGTAAACGGAAAAAGGGTGGACCGTAAAAATGTTCCAAGTTCCCAAAAAAAGGCCAAACGTTCCATCTTTTTTACGGTCCACCATTTATTGGGACTGAATATGGAAAAGACAATGCGTTTTTCGCCCGCGGGCTGGTGGGTTGCGGGGCGCGGACTGCGGCCTCCACGCCGCAGACACCCACACGTAGGCCTCCCGACCTCCCAGCTTTGGACCCTCCCTCCACCACCGCAACCAACACCAGCAAGAGAAGCAAGTCCTCCCTGCGTGTGGAAAAGGCACGATCACCACCACTCACCTCGAGACTCACCCACCACCACACCTCGAGAAGTGTAGTACCATGCAAGGAGCATTCCGGTAGAAGTAAAAGTAGAACCTGCTGCACGAGCCCACAAAAGCAGCCACAGTACGGCAGGGCGCGCAGACAGAAGCTGAGACCACCGGGCTCCCTCCAGATGTAAATTCGTGAATCAGTGCCCGGAAAATTAAGGGAAATCGTACTCCTTTAGTGTAGTACACCCTGCAGTAACTGTGGGAGAACAGTTCCCGGACGATGGTGAGCGCACACTCTGTGCTGAGGCCCTGTGGTGTTAATCCTGCAGCTTCAGTCGTACGATTTCCTTGGTTCCTTCGCGACTTCGTCGCGAAGGAACTCGTAAAAAAAACCGCCAAGTCCACGATCCCAACCGTAAAATAGGTGGACCGTAAAAATGTTCCAAGTTCCGGAAAAATCCCATTTGTTCCATCTTTTTTACGGCCCACCTATAGTACGGTTCACCTTTATTACGGTCCACAATATTTCCGTTTACGGTACATGTATTTTACTTGTCATGCAAGTATTTTACATGTATAATACTTGCATGACAAGTATTATACATGTAAAATACATGTAAATGCCTGAGATATACATGTAAAATACATGTATATCAAGTAAAAATACATGTATAATAGTTGACATGCAAGTATTATACTTGTATTTTTACTTGATATACATGTATTTTACATGTATATTTCAGGCATATACATGTATTATACATGTATAATAGTTGACATGCAAGTATTATACATGTATAATACCGTAAACGGAAAAAGGGTGGACCGTAAAAATGTTCCAAGTTCCCAAAAAAAGGCCAAACGTTCCATCTTTTTTACGGTCCACCATTTATTGGGACTGAATATGGAAAAGACAATGCGTTTTTCGCCCGCGGGCTGGTGGGTTGCGGGGCGCGGACTGCGGCCTCCACGCCGCAGACACCCACACGTAGGCCTCCCGACCTCCCAGCTTTGGACCCTCCTTCCACCACCGCAACCAACACCAGCAAGAGAAGCAAGTCCTCCCTGCGTGTGGAAAAGGCACGATCACCACCACTCACCTCGAGACTCACCCACCACCACACCTCGAGAAGTGTAGTACCATGCAAGGAGCATTCCGGTAGAAGTAAAAGTAGAACCTGCTGCACGAGCCCACAAAATCAGCCACAGTACGGCAGGGCGCGCAGACAGAAGCTGAGACCACCGGGCTCCCTCCAGATGTAAATTCGTGAATCAGTGCCCGGAAAATTCAGGGAAATCGTACTCCTTTAGTGTAGTACACCCTGCAGTAACTGTGGGAGAACAGTTCCCGGACGATGGTGAGCGCACACTCTGTGCTGAGGCCCTGTGGTGTTAATCCTGCAGCTTCAGTCGTACGATTTCCTTGGTTCCTTCGCGACTTCGTCGCGAAGGAACTCGTAAAAAAAACCGCCAAGTCCACGATCCCAACCGTAAAATAGGTGGACCGTAAAAATGTTCCAAGTTCCGGAAAAATCCTATTTGTTCCATCTTTTTTACGGTCCACCTATAGTACGGTTCACCTTTATTACGGTCCACAATATTTCCGTTTACGGTACATGTATTATACTTGTAGTTATACATGTAAAATTTACAAGATCCCACCGTGCAAGTATGCCTGGGGGGGGGGGGGGGGGCTTGGGCGATTCCAAGCCCATCACCCCGAGGTGCTTGAGAGCCTTCAGGGGCGGGGATGAGGCTGGGATACTCTTCGCCAGCCTCCTTCTCCTCCCCACACACACCAATACGCAGCACACGCCACACACCCCGTGATTTCAACCTGCGGGGTCCCTTTGCTCCCCACGTGCCACAACTGTGTTCGATGTGGCTCCACCTATTCTGTGCAACCACACCCACCTTTAGGCGCTTCGGAGCGAAGACCCCCTCTCCCGTGTTCCTTTTTCGTGCCCTTCAGTGTGTGAGTGTGTGAGTGTTCCAGCGTGTGAGGTGGTATCGAGGATACAGAAGAACCGGGTGGTGTTTCTGTGTGTGTGGGGAGGAGGTCTCCGCTAAGGCGCAGAGAAAAGAAAAAAATAAACGGCGCGTTTTTTTTTCCTTTCCCGGATGGCATGATTCCCGCTTTGCTGAGAGGAGAAGAACAAAAAAAAATGCCAAAAAAAACTTTTGCCCCGGGAAAAAAAATTAGACTGCCGATGGTGAATAGAGAGACCCCCCCCTCAGGGATGCCAGAGATGCCTGGGGGCTCCTCATCACAGCCATGATGCAGCCGTCGCTTCGTCGCTGTGTGGAGAGGGCCACCGGCCCACAGAAGAGGGTGCTAGCCATCTCCACCCCCCCCCCCCCCCCCCCCCGCAGTAACCCCCCCCACCCCACCTCACCCCACAAACGACGCCTGTCGGATCTTCTGTCATCCGCCCATGGAGATCAGAGCTAGCGAGGATTCCCGCAGCGTGAGGCGGGCTTAGAGTAAGGTAGCAGAACCGCCACCGCACCCCGCCCCCTCCCCGCTCCCCCAGACCCTTTCCTTTTGGATGTACACGGTGAGGTACAACAACCCGTGGGTAACCCTTTTCGGGAGTCATATCTAAACACGGGGGGTCCCAGGTACCGAAAGAAATGGGTAACCCACAGGTCGGCATCGGATACTGAAACCCCACCGTGATCGTTATCATGAGCGACGGAAGGGGTGTTGTGGGGGGGGGGGGGTCTTCGCTGTCTGTGCCACACTGTGTGTCAAACTGTGTCACTTTGTAGCCAGGTGTTGTGAGGCGGTTACACCATTCCTCACTTCTCTGCATTTCTGAGCAGCGAAGGCCCCCCGTGAAATTAAGTATGGATGATGATTTAGGGTGAGCTCCCTCCACCGATCCCTCCTTTCTTTTAGTGATGGTCATTAAAGATTTCCCCGCCCCGCCCCCCGCCCCCCCCTCGCTCCACGTTGGTAACCACAGTCGATGTCTTGTTGCATCTCGGGTGTGTCCCTCACATTGAGCTTGTGTTATGTGAGGACAGTGTGTGACTTGAGTACGCAGCTCCAAATTGACACCAACCGAATCGTTGGATCTTGTTTCGCGCGGATATAATACTGTCCGCAGTTTTCCCGTTCGGAGTGTGGAGGGAGATGAAGCCCGTGAAATTCGTGGGTTCGATGGGGAAGTGAGGGATCTGCATTACATCCGCGTACCGGATCTATGCGCGAAGTGAATACATGCAGTGTCTCCATGCCCCACGGGTTACAGAATTCATGGTGACCTTCCTCACTCGTGCTGAGGCAATCCTCCTCGGTCTCTGGGTCTTCCGCGCTCAGCACGCCCACGTTCCTCCTCTTGAGACACATTCGCGGCTGTGCGGCACATACTGGTATCGCCGGCACCGAACCTGTTTTTGTTTGTAGAAGCGCGTCACCACATCGGATAAGGAAAGAAAAGAACCGCGGCTGCTCCGCTGTGAAACACCAACCCTGTTGCCACCCAACGGAAAGCTGCCAAATCCCCCTCCCCTCCCTCTCTCTCTCCCATGCACAGGTTTGGTCGGGTTGCCCCGACCCCCCTTCCCCACCACCACCACCGCCCTCCCTCTGTTTCAAACAATGGCCGCCCTGCGGAGAGCAGTGCGTCGGCTGAGCACCGCGGCGGCAGCGGCGGGTCCCGCCGACCACAGCCCGTATCAATTTGTTGTCTACGTGGGAACGTCACAGGAAGGATGGAAGGGGGTTATCGAGCACCCCAACGAAGGCGTGAGCTTCGTTGTGTCCGGGATCTGGCGTAGTGTTAGAGCAAATAAAAAACCGGATCGGACAGGGTTCAAGCCGTGTGTGGTGGTCGCATACCTGATTGCGGTGCTTTCGAACGTGTGGAAGAAGACGGAGGCAGCCACCCGGGGCCGCGTCCTTATATGCACTACCCCGCCGGTGGCAAGGGCGATCAACCTGATGTCCAGTGTGCATCCGGACGGTCTCAAGAAGGCGCACGATATGATGCGCATTATTGCAAGGAGCCCTTTCATATCCATCGAAGCACGCTCCATATTCCAGGAGCAGAACCCTGCCGATGGGGATTGGGACGAGGATAGTGCGAAGCCGAAAACCTGTATAGTACCGTTCGTCTATCCCCCCCCGAGTGCGAAGGGGCCGGAGACGGACCCCCCTGAGGCCGTGGATGTGCAGTGCCTCCCCGAGGCCCCATACCCTTCCTTGCGGAGCCTGCTCGTGGATGCAAGAGACAGCATTACCCACGAGCCACTTGCTGAAGAGTTCGCCACTGCATGGTACGAAATTTTCCCGAATTGTAGCAAGGAGCTCCTGTCGGACAGCCTGGATGTGTTTCGTGTGCTTGAAAGACAGCCTAGGAAAAAGAGTGTTGTGGAGAACGTTGCGCCGACGAAGGGGAAAAAGGGGAGAGGAACCCAGGTGCACGAGGCATTGTGTCTGCGGCAGAAGGTGGACGAGCTGAGGGAGCGGAGGGAGGAGAAATCGAAGAGAAAACGGGAGAGGAAGGCGAAAAGAAAAGCGGAAATGAAGGCCAATGCGGCATAACGGGCCTGTGCATCACCGGGGCTCACATCTCGCCTGTGATGGTCGACGCCACAAGGCCCTGGAAAAGAAGTGCTTTTCATCAACGACGGGAACAATCTCCTTGAGGCTGGTCATCATTTCTGAGGGATTTCTTTTGTTGGAAGTTCGGCGTAGCCGACTCAGGAAACTTTCCACCGTGCGGATCTTTGCGAACGCTTCACACGCCCCGCAGGCTGTGGGGGGTGTTCTGCGTTCGAAGCACACCAACTGTCGTTGCTACCCTTCTCTTGTATTCGCTCGGTTGTATTTGTTTTTGCCGAAGCGTCGATTTCGTGATTATTTTTTGGCGGATCACCGTGCTTTTTTATCTCAAAAGACTCGTGGTGTCTGCACACATGAGCAGGCACCGTTCGTCCGAACAAAGAACGCATCAACAAGTCTTTATCTTTAAAGCGATCAAAAAAATGCACACACCCACACAGACCACGCTCGGGTGTTATGTATTTTTGTACCCCGTCCCGCCCCGCCCGCCCTCTCGCATCCCTTTCTTGTTCTCCACTTCACTGACCCACCCACCCCTCCCGTCAAGTGGCGTCGCCGCTGAAGACCACCTCCCACCGGCGCCCAATCTGCAAGGGTGCCAGTTTGTATGCCCCGACAGCGCCCCGAGTTTTTTTTACGAGTTACGGGGGGTATGGAAAAGTGGGTGAGAAAAAATGAGAAAAAATGCGGAAAAATCGGCCGAAATTTGCTGTTTTTCGCTAAAAAAAGAGTGTGGGGAGTTGGGTCCAGTTTAGCAAAGTGAGCTATTTTTTCGAAATTTGAAAAATTGGGTACACCGAAAGTCCCCAAACGAGTCTTCGACTTGGCCCGCAGAGTGATTTTTTTTGGTGAAAAAATGCCCCAAAAATTGTCGGCCAAAAGTTACTGTTGGAGACGGCACAAGTTCTCTACACAGGCTGGGTGGGCGCAACGTTGACGAACAACGACAAGCCGGAGGCTGCGACTGTGAAGAATACAACGAACGGCCCGGGTCCTCCTCTAGATGCCCAGGAACAACGTCCTTCCCACCGGTGTTACGCGGGGCGATACGGGGTGGGATAGTGCTGCTGCACGGATGCCAGTGTGCTCCTTGAGGGCCACTCCGAATCCCTGAACACCCCGCCTGCTTGTTGCTTGTTCCAGACCCAGAGTCGAGTGCCTCGTCCCAGTCAACTCAAACACTGCTAGATTGACGAGGCCACCACCTCCTGGCACTGCCTGTACGACAGGGACGGGTGACCTGCAGGTCGTCGTGAGCAGGACCATGGCAGCCCACTCGAACACCTGTGCGGGGTACCGCAACTCATCTTGCTGCGGGTGTGCAGCGGGTGCGAGTGCGCCCCGGCCGGGGGTGGCACCTACTCCTCCAGGTTTGCTGACCTCCCAGAGCGATGGATCAACAGCCACAGCCTTGCCCCGTCAGCCTGCCCACGCTCCGCCCCTGCCGACGGGGGGGGGAGCTCAATCCGCAGTTCCTCGTCGCATTCGCCGCCACGGACAGGAGAAATATGCACAGAGGAGAAGCGGCGAGCTCATTAAACGGCGGAGTCCCCCGGTGTATCTGGATGCACCGCCCCTGCACATACGGACAGCAGGTGCTGGAAAAAGAGATCTGCATGTTTTTGACCTCCCCGCCATCACCTGAGTTGCACCTGGATTTCCAGATCAGCCGTGAAGCTTCATACAGTCATCATGCACTGCATCATATCAGACCCACCATCAGCCCCTCAGATTCAGACCATGCATTGTCCAGAACTGCACCCTGTCCTTCAACACCAGAGAACCACTGATCATGGACCCATGTGGCGACAAAAACCTGATCGTAGCTCATAGCAAAGATGGGTACCACGATCAAGCTCATCTGTTACCAGATGGACGTCTCCTGTTTCCAGGTTTAGGGTTACCGCGAGTGTAGCACAGATTTACCAAGGTGTACCAAGAGAGTATGCAGCTCTGTCCCAGCAGTTCCTCCTCCTTGGTTCCGACCCCCCACAGTTCTTCGATGACAGGCACAACAGAGGAAGAAGCAACACAACCAGATCCTTCGCTCAGCCAGACCCAAGCAAAAGAGCGGGGGGGCAGACCCTACCCGATGTGACGATAAATTGTCGCACAAGTACAGGAGGGACCAGAAGACCGATCGCCACAAACCCGTGACGGTGTGTTCAGGGGGGGTGCGGGGGGGACGGGGTCACAGTCATTGTCACCACGTGCACTTGACAGACGGAAATATATGCAGATCAGGAACAGACTGAAGATAGCGGCCTGGTCTCGGCGACTGCACTCGGAAGACTCTCTCTCAGACGTGGGATGCGGGTCACAGAAGTCAGGGCGTGGAGGCAGGGCTGTGAACCCGTCGGTCATGAAAGATGACGAAAAAGTGTGGGAGGGAGGAGGCGAGCACAAAAGGGCGTCGGCTACCGCACGCCCTTTGGGCGCAGCCGACGACCGACCGAACCGGCCCCCGGCCGGGAGGGAGGTGGGGGGGGGGGGGGGGGCGGGGGGCGTGGGGGGCGGAGCCCCCCACAAGGGGGGTCCGGGGGGCGAAGCCCCCCGGAAAATTTTTTTCGACATGTCGAAATTTCGGCCACCCTGGGTCAGTCCCCTGGACCGGTACCCAGCTAGGCAGAAAAAAATCGCAAAAAAATCCGAAAATTTTCCGAAAAATGTGGGTGTGGCACCCCAGAGGGCCCGATTTTCGGTTTAGGCACGCGAAAAAAATTTTTTTTTTGGCCAAAATTTTTTTTTTCGACATGTCGAAATTTCGGAATTCCGTACCCCAGGGGGGTATGGAAACTGGGTACCTTTGACCTGGTGCCTACGCCTGCCTGCGCCTGCCTACGACACAATGCGTTTTTTTGCGAAAAATCTGGATTTTTTCCAAATTTGTACTCTATTTTCCCCAGCCAAAAAACCCTGCCTATTTCGCCTGAGAATGCCTAAGAATGCCTAAATTTCCATGCCCCCACGAGCAGTGCTGGCGCGCTCGACTGGGCCCCGGTCGAATGGTTTTTTCTCAAATATTTATTTTGGGGGCGGATTTGCTGGCTTGGCGCGCTTCGCGCGCCAAGCCCTCCCACCATCTAGCCCCTTGCACTTCCCTGCCTGCCACACCATCCCCTCGACTCCGTCCCAGCACCGGGGCATCGTTGGCTGGCGTGCGCGGGGCACGGGTCGTCATCTGCATCGTCGTCAAACACCGGGCCTGTTCCTGGGGCGCTGACGAGGGCCGAAGGGGTTGACGCCTTGGCTCAGTCCTTGCACGTTTGGATGAGGGCGTGGTTTTTGACGTAGCGTGAGTTTTCAAGAATGCAGCACAGCTGCACCTGCTCTTGCGCCGTCTCCAGTTTGCATAGTCCCTCCATATGACGGGGGCTGGGCGCCGTGGCTGCCTGTCCCCATCTATTTCAGTGACTGAATCAGTTTCCAGCCTAGTTCCCATGCTTGGGTGCTTGGCTCGTGGTGCACCCTTCAGGGTGGTCCAGAGAATGCAAAGAGAGACAGGCATGCAGCACAGGGGGGGTCTGGGGGCGGAGCCCCCCAGCCGCCGGAGGCCACGGTACTGAACATCTGTTCCTTGTGGGGTACAGTTTCTGACCACCCCAGAATTTTTTTTGCCCCGGTCGAATGGTTCACCTATTCGGCCCCCGGTCGAATGGTTGGCTCCCAAAACTTTTTCCGGTCGAATCGACCACCCCGCGCCAGCACTGGTTACGAGCGACGAAGCGTAGCGAAGTCGCGAAGTAACGAAGGAAATTGTACGACTGAAGCTTTTGGATCAGCACCTTCATGCCACTTCACAGGGCCTCGACACAGCCTTGTGACATGTGCGCTCAACAAAAAGTAGTCCGGAACTGCTCACTCCCACAGTTGCTGGACAGGGTGTCTCTAATTATTGTGACTTTCCCCCGGGTTTCCTCTGGCTGAAGCAGGGCCGGGGGGGGAGGAGGAAGGTGAACATTCTGGCCTTTATGGTGGTCTTCGCTGGTCGACAAACTTCGACAAACTTCGTCAGTTTTCAGCCAATTCAACAAGAAATGCACCAAAATACACTGACGATCACCCCGTAGCGAAGACCCCCTATGGCCCAAAGCCGAACTGATATGGGATCTTCTGCGAGAATGGGGCCTTTTCCCTGGGGGCCTTGCTACCAGTCACAGCTCGTCTGTCAGAGAGGGGATGTGGGCCGTGCCTCACTGTTTCTCACGCAGTCACATCTGGTAGCGAGCCCCCCCCCCTAGGGGGGGCTAAAACCGGGAGTAAACCCAAATTTTCAACTTCGCCGCAGAGAGGCCCCCAAGGGCACCAAAAGGCCAGAAACACCCCATATCACCCCGGAAATCCGGTATCTGCCCGAAATAGGCCCAAATTCCGCCCGGAAAGCTCATTTTTTGCGTCTCCAATTTTTTGGCACAGATGTGGTACCGGTGCTGTGCCAGTTTACAGCGGCTGCTTGCGACATACAGCGAAACCTGTGGTCGAAGCAACCGAATGGTTCATCGGTCAAGCTCTACTTGATGACGCGGATCGATGTAACAGCATCATGTACCGAGGGGCGACAAGCAGCACCGCGAGGTGGGGGCAGAGGCCAAAGTGCACCCGTTTTTGCACTGAGAAGGTTGGTATCCCTTGTAGATTGAGGTTCCGGAGATGATGGGCACGCACTATGGGCGGAAGCAGGACGCTGCTCAGAGGGTTTGTCCGTTCCGACGCCATTCAGAGGTGGCAATAGCTCAGCGACCTCGATATCCCCCACAGTGAGCACTTGATGCCCTGCTCTCATTGAGAGTAATCAAATAGCGGCCCTTGCCATTCTAATGGCGGCTACGCCCTCAAATAATTGAAGGCGACAAGGAACCTGCTGGTGAGCTGAGCGCCACTCGGATCGAGAACGTTTTTCCTTCTCGTGGATAAGCTCGTCTCCCTCCTCCGGGAGATGCACCGGAGTGGCTGGCGCAGTTCATGTCGTGCCAGCCAGCATTGGGGTACGTGAAAAAGGTACGGTGGCACGCCAACGACGATAAACACACCTTGCCGATCTTAAAAACTGTGAAGGGGGCGGAACACTATCGAAGTGGCTCAATCATGACTACATTGATGCAATGGTGACATATGACGTCAAGCCGCAGTGCCTGCAGAAAGGAGTGCCCGCCGGCTGTTTTTCTCGGGCCATTCAGGTACCGCATCTGGTACCACATCTGTGCCAACTGAAAAAAATCGCGTTTCTGGGCCTCTCTGGGCCACACAGGTCACCAAAACCCCCCAGAAATACGTTTCTGGACTGGTTTGGGTCGGTTTGTAGCATTGATTTCATGTTTAGGGGTGCTCCCTGAAAAAGTGGGGTTTACTCCCGTTTTTTGGGTTGAATTAGCCCCCCCTACCCCCCCCCCCCTGTGTTGAAAATGATTAACCGCGCCGCGCATCCCCCTCGTGGTCCAACGTGGCCCCACAGGCACTGGGGCTGCTGCTCAGAGAGCTGTGTGGGCGTTAGATGTAATTTTAACGATATGTTTTGAAACACGGTTTTGCAGCCGTGGTTCTTTTGATAGCCAGGCGGTGTTCAGCTGGTGGAAGGCCAGGGGGAAAACACGGGGTGTGTGCAGAGAGGGGGGGGGGGGGGATCAAGAACGCGTGTGGTCGGGTTGTTCACACCCAGCAGGCTGGGGGGATCGCGGTCTCTTGTGCCCGGGTGGAGTGGGTGTGTGCCCCGATCATTTTTCGAGGTCGCTTGGGAGGGCTATGAATCAAGGCAAACTAAACAAAACAAAAACTGACAACACAGGTCGCACTAAAAAAAAAAGGCAGTCCTTTCAAAGGCTGGCTCATCTCCGCCCTCGCCCTCACCACCACCACCACCCGCCCCAATTCTACATTCTACTCTTTACCCCTCCCCAGCGAAGGGAGATCTTGCATCCTTGTGCTTGCAGTCCAACTTCTGTTCTTCCGGTCTTCAGGCGGGACACGATGACGCTGATGATACACTCTGGTGTTGGAGTCAGATGCCCAAGTCGTGAGAAGGGCCTGTCGACGCGGGATCCGAGCCGCTCTGCTTCGCAACGCTGAGCATGGCCTGTATGGCGCGGAGGAGTGCAATCATCCCACTGCACCTCTGGCAGGAGGGTCATGTGAGCCCCCCCGAAGGGGCCGACGTGCCGGTCGCCAGCAGCCCCTCCCGACCAACAAACCAATCTACATTCTACTCTTTACCCCCCTCCCCCCCAAGCCACAACCACTGCAGGCACGGTCAGCAGAGGCGTCCCCACATACACAATGAAGCTGCTGGCATTGCTGGTGGCGGTGGTGGCGCAGGCAACTGTTGCTGCGGAGCTGAAGATCCCTGTCATGCCGCGCAAGGTTGCGACCCTCGAGCGCAGCTCCCTCTCGCGGTTCCTGAAAGACCTCGGTTACGACATCACCGAGCGGGAGAACGGGAGTGTGTACATCGGGGTGAAGGATGAGGACGGCGGTGAAAAGGTCATGGACATGGCCTGGAGTGACCACGACACTCTGATCGTCCGTTCTGCGTGGAACTCTCCGCACACCGACCTGGGCGACTTCTCTATCCTGAACACATGGAACCAGGTATGCGCGGGTGGGTGTTGGGTGAGGGGTGAGGGGGTTGCCACAGATGACAGAAAGCAACGTCAGCTCTGAAGCGTAACCCCACGAGGGGTGGTTTGCGCCCCTCACTCCCCCAATCCCACCCTCACCGCGTGCCCTACACCCCCTCACAGAAGTACCGGTTCTGCAAGGTGTCGACACAGGAAGCCACAGACAAGTCACAGGGGAACACCGTTGTGGTCATGCACATGGACCAGTTCATGCCTGTGGGGTCCGGCGAGGAGGCGGTTAAGGCGGTGCTGAAGAAGGCCGTCGATATCTACAAGCTTTCCCTTGTTGCCTTCGACAAGTTCCTGGTGGATGTGTACAAGCAGGTATGGGATGAACCAGGGCCACTCAGAGACAGCCGTATTATTCCCCAATAATGGCGTGGCTGTGCCACAGGCACAGTGCGCAGAAGCTCCTACGACGTGGGCAACCCTACAACGTTGCATTGGCTTGCGGGACTTTCGTGTGGGAACAACACACGGCCCCGGTCTCCCCGATTTCTGAAGGTGGAGGTGATGGCTGCCCGTGCCTGCTTTCTCACATGGGCGGAAGCTCGCCCAAACTGCGCTCTCCCAGCTGGCTAGCCCCGCGGACCCGGCTTGCTCCATTCCCCAGTCTCGAAATGAATCGACTCTGTGATTTATACAACAGGGCCCCTGTCAGTGTCAAGAAGAGAGCAGGCAGCGCTTTGGTCAACAGCCTACTACAACCTCCTCATCCGGCTGCGGTGTTGCTTTATGTTATGCCCGGATTTGGCGCACAAACAGCGCCCTCTTCTTTCACCACGCCACGCCACTCCACTCCACCCCACACCCCCTCCTCTACACCCCCCCCCCCCCCCCCCCACAGGCCATCGAGAAGGAGAAGGCGAAGAAGGAGAACGGCGACGAGGCTTAAGGGGATTCGGGGGGGGGGGGGTGAGATGCATCAACCCCGATAGAGCTCCTCTACACACCGACGCTCAATATATGCGTTGCTACACTGCTGCAAGGAGAAATGGGGGGAGGGGGGAGGGGGGCGATGGTGGGTGGAGGGTGAAGGGACACAGGAGCACCCCATCCCCTGCCTACCTTACCCCCCCCCTATCACCCGTCACTCCTCCTCCTCCCCCCCCCCCCCCCGCCCCAATGCCGTTTCTTTTCGTAACAACCTGCTGACACGTGTGTTACAAAAAGGCAAGGGGGGGGAGGGGTGGGGAGTTTGGTTGGTTGGTTATAGTTAGTTTACCTTAAAAAAAACCCCCCGCTAAACGCAGCACGGATCTAAAGATGTAAGAGAACTGACCCTCCCTTGGCAGAGCGTTTTGTTTTCGGCTCTCTTCTCCCCCCCCCCCCCCCCCTCTAGGCTGTGCTATACGTTCCACCCCCCCAGCGTATAACGTATTATACGTAATATACGTTAAAATACGTATTATACGTTCAGGCAATACTGCACAGGCATCCACGATGCGACTCACACCGGACTTTGGGTTCGTGGCGTCGTTCGTCAGCACTTCGACAGCGTCCCACGCCTTGTCGGTGCGGTTGCGCTTCTCACCTGATATCGTTACACACCCACATGCACTTCAGCTGACTGGGGGATGCAGTGAGAGTCACACTCAACAAGGATATCAAGGTCACACTCCAAGTCCAGCCACGGACAGCCACTCTGTACGGTGTATGCAAAAATGGGGTGAAAATCTGGAGCGTATAATACGTATTACCTACCACCCCCCGTGTATATGTCACCCCCCCCAGGTGCAAAAATCGGGAGGGGGGTGACATGAACACACCTTTTAGGGGGTGACATATACACGGGGGGTGGTAGGTTAGTGTATGTCACCCCCCGCCAGGGCCGCTTGGGGGTGACATAAACACACCCCTTTTGGGGGGTGACATATACACGGGGGGTGGTAGGTATACGTATTATACGTATAGCGTATTATACGTATAGTGCAGCCTAGCCCCCCCCTCGCCCCTTCCCCTCGAAAGCCCCGCATCGCGCACATCTCTTTTGCACATACCGTATACGTAAATATTATGGAACGGGCCCATTTTTGGCCGGTCCGTTCCATAATATTTACGTTCCAAAATATTTACAGGGCCAGTTGGGGACTCGGTGGTGAGGACGGCTTGCGTCAGGAATCGCGCGAAAAGTGCACGAGTAGGTCCCGTCAGGGACTCTGTATGCCGTCCGATCACCTGGTCCAAGTCCCCGAGTCGCAGAAAGCCCTGTAAATATTATGGAACGAAAAAAATCTGGAACGCCAACCCACCAGCGTTCCAAAATATTTACGTTCCATAATATTTACGTTCCATAATATTTACGTTCCAAAATATTTACGTATACGGTATGTTGTGGGGAGAAGGGCCTTTCAGTTCAGAAGTCTAGAAAATGGTGGGGAAAGGTGGTCCACCTGACAAAACTGGCTGTAAAGGTGACCCACACATACACAGTGTGGCGCAGAGCAAGACCATCCCTCCCTATGGCCACCGCTACCACACACCCACCCTACACCACACCCCACCCCACCCCCCCCCCCCCCCTACAGGGATCAAAGGACAAAAACAATACCGCCCCCGGTGCAAGGGTGAGTGGGGGTGTCAGGGGCGGGGGTGGGTGGGTGGGGGGTGTGGCTGTGATACATCGCCTCGGTGCCTCTGCTAGTCTATCTTTTGTTTGCACCCGGCGTCTTCCCCCACACCCCCCCCCTCCCCCTCTCACTCCTGCCGAACCCTTGCCTCGTCCTCTCTCCCCAACGGCCCTACACACGTTTTTTTGCCTGAAGAACTGCCTCGCGATGGAGGGCTTCCACAAGGCGAACGAGGCGTATGAAGTGGATTCGGCTTCGCCAACATCCCCGCATTCGGGACGTGGGATGCCGAGCGCGCCCGGGTCCCCGGTAGGAGGGGAACCAGGCAGGGCTGCTGGGAGTCCGGAAGGCCTGCAGTTCGGCCCGCGCGACACGATGCTGCGTGTGAGGTTCAGCGACACGGCGCGTGTTATCTACATAACATGCGTTGCACTTGCCGCGGCGATGGTCGTGCTGGGCATGGTCTCCAGCGGCACCATGTCACAGTGGTGGTACAAAGCCCTGGAGGTGGTGCTCACGCTGCTCTTCACAGCAGAGGTGGCGGTGCGCATGGCGACACATGGCGTGCGCAACTTCTTCGTGTCGTCGAAGCAGAACGTGCTGGAGTTCGTCCTCTGCGCCCTGTGCATCGGGTTCCTGGGTGCCATGCTGGTTGCGCCTTCGCAGGCGGAGGCCGAGGCGGAGTCATTTCTGGGTGCGGTGGTCATCTCCCTCCGGCAGGCGCTGTTGCTGGCGAGGCTGGCTTTCTTTGTCCGTTCGACGCATACTCAGACTGGCTCGCCCGCGGCAGTGCAGCTGCACGAGCATAACAATGCGGGCATTTCTCTCAGCTCTCCGGCGTATGTTGTTGCTGTCTGGTCGTTTTTTGTTGCCTTCTGTGTTCTTTCGGAGAGCCGCTATATCTTCGCATTCCAAAAAAATTTGTGACGGCGTTTGGGATCGAGATGCGCACAGCCCACCCCTCCTGGGAAAATCCTTCTTTGCCGGGTTTGACGCAGCGCACAACACCTTGTCTCAACACCTGCCTTTGTCTCGTGCGCACAAAACACAGGAGGAAGCAAATCCCCCGGATCTTTTCGATGTCTTCCCAACAAAATGCCCCTTGCTGCGTGCCGCACCCCCCGCCCCCCCCCAGGCCAACCCACACACGACCCCACAGCAACGACCTGCCGCGATCCGACACCATTTCGTCAGCATGGGACGGTGCAGAGGACGAGGACATGGTGAACATCACAGTCTGAGCCCAAACGCCACACCGGGCCGGCCTGCAGAAGGGGCTTGGGGGTGGGGTGGGGCGAGGCAAAAGCCACCCCCCACCACGCAATGAAGCAAAACTGCGCTGCTCCTGCACCGGTCGCCGGAGGTCTCGCCGCACCCCCCGTTTTTAGAGAACGCTGTCCTTTCGCTCAGAAGTGCAGAAGACAGTGAGGGAAGGTGTTCCCGCCTTTACAAAGCTGGGATGCAAAGGGAGCCTCTGCTCTGTGTCAGTGTGTGTTGAAACCAGTTTTAAGGCGGGTGTCTGGCTAGCGCAACCTTTCTCGACAGAATCACCTCCCCTCACGTCCGACACTTCGTGAAGGGGCCTTCGCTCTGTGCCACACTGTGTGTCAAACTGTGTCACTTTGCAGCCAGTTTTGTGAGGCGGTTCACCATTCCTCACTTCTCTGCATTTCTGAGAGAAGGCCCCAAAGTGACACAGTTTAAGGCACACAGTGGCACAGGGCGAAGGCCCCCAAAGGTCCCCAACACGTAGCATATGAGGTTCGAAACAGGGCATCAAGAGTGGTTCGCGTGGTGTTCGTACTGTCCATGCTGAACACGTTTTGTCAAGAAGCATTCAAGCGAGACAGCAGGATTCCCGCTCCCCCCCCCCCCCCCGTCCGATGAGCGCCCCGGTGGAAGCGCCAGCGCATTGAATAAGGGAGAAGGAATCACGGTTGATACGCTTCTGTTCTGAATTCCCGCCTGCTCTCCCCCCCGACCCCTCACCCTGCCCGGCGACCTGCTTCTGGCGCCGTGCCGTCTGCATCGGCACCCCCTCCCCCCCCTCCCCTGTTTTTTTCCCACTCTGGATGTGAGAGCGTTTTGATCTTCTTTTGGCAAGCAGGGCATTTCTGTGCCCTCTGCCGTATTGCCAAAAGGAAATCCTCGCGAAAAAAAAGACGGTGTGGGTGTGAGTTTGTGGCAGGTAGGGGGGTGGCATGGTTTGACACCCGGCGGAGTTTCTCCGAGTTATGTCGGTTTGCTATTCCCGCCGCAACATTGCATATATCTCTGCACCCCCTCCCCCCCCCCCTCCCCCTCCGCAATATGGCAAAAAAAAGAGCGGTGCTGCCCTAAATAGTCAGGCCGGGCACGCTTTTTTTTCTACATTCCACCTTGGGGTGAAGGCACCCTACCCCCCCCTCACCCCCCTAACCCCTCACCCTCCCCACAACCTTGCATAACGAGTGAATGGATGTTAAGCGCTGTGATTTCTTTATCTTCTACTTCACTTCCCCCCCCCCCCCCCCCCAAAGAGAACGAAACCGCGCCCCTGCTGCTCTGTGGGGTAAAAACTTATATCCAGCTCCGACCCACAGGAGGTGCTGCAAAGAGGGCCTATTTATCCAAAGCACCGAATTAGAGAGAACGGCGTGTGCTTCTCGAAAGAGCTTTCCTCCCACCCCACACCCCGTGTCTGGGCACATCTCATCAGCTTCTTGCCCCCGCTGGTGTTGGCTTGCCGTGACAAAGGCGCGAGGTGTCCTCGCTGTGGCTGCACCTGACAACCGAGACCCCCCCCCCCCACCCCATCCCTCATGTCTGGCTGCCCGATTGCGCGCCCAGTGGGTGTCTGGCGGCAATCGCCCTCTCCCCTCCCTGACTGGGGGCTCTGCCCCTTGTTTTGCATGTTTTTTTTGTGTATGGTGACCACGTTTTTATGTGGGGAGATCCTGTGCAGATTATTGCCCCGCTCCCCTCCCATTTGTGTGTGTGTGCATGGCTTGAGAGAAGAGATGGAGGTCAGCACCGTACCTTCCTTCCCACCCCCCCCCCTAGGGGTGGGTCACTGCACCTAAAAAAGCGTGTACATTGGCCAAATTTTGAGAAACGAGCTTTTGACCCTCAAAAGGTGATTCTGCTGGCAGAAAGTGCCCAATATACTCCGGAAACTCAATTCCGCCCACTCCCAGGGGGTGATATGCCCCCGACGATGCCTTTTTTAGCAACCAAATTTTTTGGGACAGAACTTGTACCTGAGGCTATTTGTGCAGTCTGCTTATTTCCGCTGGTGCCCTTTGTATCACCCTCTGGGACTGCCAGCGGCGCCGGATGGCCCTCGGGAGGTCCGTCCGTAGTTCTGGGGCATGAACTGCGTCCTACATAACGTCTTGCTCGTCCGCGAGAGCAATCAGATCTGGTTTCCTCTTCCTTTGAGAGACTGGCCCGTATCTCAACTGTGGATTCCGTCGACCCCCTCAATCCAGACATTTGTGGCTCCCAATCAGCCTCAACTTTGACAATGCAGACATGCCTGAGGATTTCCCGACAATACCGTTGAGCAGAAGTTGGGGCTGGAAGCTGAGACGGGCAAATCTTGCGCTTCTGCTGAGCGCTATTTCTGGGCCATTTCTTGTACCCGTGCCTGCTGGACCAGGTGCCTGTTCCAGTCCGCTGCCTCCCATCAGAGGAGGCATCTGAGACTCTCGTATGGCGTCCCTGTACCACATGCTCACAGGTGAGGCACCACACCCAAGGACGCGCTCCCTGGCAACGGATGCACCGTGCCACAGACCCAGCTGCCGTAAGCTCCCGAAGAACAGCGTCAAACGGGACACGAACTGTACCATACTGCTCCCACAACTTTTCCTGGTGCAATCACCTCACATTGGCGTGCCTTTTGGCCTCTGGAGGGCACCGAGAAGCTGTTATGTTTCAGAACAATCAACGACAACAGTTCTTCTGTGCATCTGGCAGGTTGAGGTGTGGTTGCTCTGCTTGATGTGTCCTGTGGAGTGCAGCCCAGGTACAAGTTCTGTCCCAAAAAATTTGATTGCTAAAAACGGCATCGTCGGGGGCATACCACCCCCTGGGAGTGGGCGGAATTGAGTTTCCGGAGTATATTGGGCACTTTCTGCCAGCAGAATCACCTTTTTAGGGTCAAAAACGCACATCTCAAAAATTGGCCAATGTTTCCCCCAGTGACCCACCCCTAACCCCCCCCCCCCCCCCACCCCCCACCCCCCACCCCCTTTCTTTGCCGGATAAAACACTGGATCTCAGACACAACCCTGCATAACGAGTGAAAGGGAGATCATTCTTGTGCTTCCTTCTACTTCGACTTCAATACCCCACTCTCCTTCTCCAAACCAAAGGGGGTGAGTGCAGCACAGGCTTGATGGTGTGTTGCGGGATGGAGAACGAATGAGGAGGCGATGCGAAACAGGGGGGGGGATATTAGGGTGGAAGCGTGCCGTGTTTGCTTTGGCGGTCTTTGCGTCAGGGCTGGAGAGCTCCGGACCGATTTGGGGGAGGGTAGCACGAATCCCAAAAAAAATCACTGGAGAGGGTGTGGTGGTGGTGGTGGTGGTGGTGGTGGTGGGAGGGAGAAGGAAGACGGCCCGCGGAGAGGGGAAGAGTTGGGGGCAGCACCTCCTTCCCCCATCCCCCGGATGCGTGCAATGCAAGCAAGCGAAAGATTCCAGAAGTGTGTCAGCAGTATTTTTCCCCCCAAGCCTCATGCGCGACGACACCACACCCACCACCCACACCACCCACACCATCCACAAGACAGGTGGCCACAGCCACCACCATCCCCTCCCCTGCTCTACGATGGACAGCGACTGCATGGAGAACTTTGCCTCACCTGAGGGGGATGGGTACAAACTCGCGAGTGGCAGCCTCCGCACCGCCGTCCGCCGGGGCCTCGTCCTCCAGGCAGGTGTGGGCGACGCGGGGCTCTGCTATGAGATGGGGGGCAACTGGTCCGCCACCCGCTTCGACGCCATGATGCCCGACCTGCCGGTGCTCTCCGCAAACGGGACGCGGCACTGCGTGGTGGCGACGCGGAACTTCACCCTCCTTGCCAACCCACTCCATGCCTCGCTTTTCGCGTCGGAACGCATCGTCGCAGAGCTGTGCGTCCCAGCCTTCTGCAAGGCACAGGATATCGTCGATGCGGTCGGGACCTACATCCCAGACGACACCACCCTCACTGCATACTGCGACGCCAGCAGCGGCTCGACTGTCGGGACGCACTCCTCCCTCCTCGCATTCTTCGGCCTCCTTTGCCTCTTCGTTCTCCTCGCCATCATGGGGAGCTGCTGCGCACAGGCCCCTTTTAAACACCTCGCGCAGAACGCCGCACGCCAGCGCAGCGGGATGGGGACCAACTCGCCTTCATCCCGCCTCACCTGGGCTGCCGCCTCTGCCGCCGCCGCCGCCGCAACCATCCTGCACTGCTGGGACATGCGGCGAAACTTCTACAGGCTGTTGAGTGGAAGGAGGGGTGGGGGGCGCCACGGCGAGTCATCCTCACGGCGCGACTCGCAGAGGCATGAAGCATACCTGCAGTCGGAGCATCCGTCACGCGACGACCCGCCGGAGGAGGGCTACCGGAGGGAGAATGCGTCGTGGGTTGACGGCCTGAAGTTCTTCGCGATGCTGTGGGCCATGCTGGGGCAGGCCACGTTCTACCTCATCCACACCGCCCTGGTTTCCAACCCGCACTCCCTCCTCAGCTCGGTGGGGACCTTCTACACATTCCCCATCACCTCGTCGTACTATGCTGCGGACCTCTTCCTCTTCTTCTCCGGCATGCTCTCCGTCAAGACCCTCCTCCACGACGCGGCGCACCACCCCCGCAGATACGCGACGTACACCTCCACCGCAAAGGCCATCGGGAAGAGGTCTCTCCGCCGCTTCCTCCGCTTCACCTGCATGCTGGGGGTTACCCTTGTCGCAGCCTGGGTCGCGATCCCCTCGGTTCTCGGGGGGCGTGGGGGTGTCCAGCGTTACGAACACCTCCCCCTCGTGGTGGACAGCTGCAGCAAGCACTGGTGGAGGACGCTCTTCCTGTTTGACAACTGGTCATACTCCGACCCGGACCCGGTTGTCACGGGGCAGCCCCTGGATGGCGGAAACCAAACCATCCGCTACGTCACACACGACGGGGATGCGGCGGTGAACTGCCTCTTCTGGAGCTGGCCCATCGCGGTGGACCTCCAGTGGTCCCTCGTCTCCCCGCTGCTCGTCCTGCCCTACCTGTGGTGCCCCCCGCAGTGCGTTGGCCCGGATAAATCGGTGTGGCTGAAGGCAATGCCCCTCGCGAGCTTCGCCGCAACCGCAGTCGTCATCTCACTCTGCGTCACCCACAACGCCCTGCAGGGCGTCCACACCGTGACAGGCGCTTTCGACATGAACTTCGTCAGCACCCTAAACCGCGGCAGTGCCTACTGCATGGGAATCCTCTGCCAGCTGACGCTGCACTCCATCCGAGTCGGAGTCCCCCCCTGGGGTCCCCTCCGCCTCCCCACGGAGGACGCGGAGGCGGTTCCACTCTACTACGCACCGTCCATCGGAGCGATGAGCGGGTTGAATGACGATCCCAACCTCGCGATGCTGTCGCCCCCTTCTGCCGTGGTTGCAGGGGACGTGAAGTCGAACAGGATGGTGCCCCCGCGGGTTGCTGCGCTCTGCACGGGGCTGAGCCTGGCGATCGCGCTGCAGAACATATTCCTGAATTGGTACTTCACGGCGCAGGGGGCGCGCGCCGGGGAGGATTCCGGGTTTTTCACGCTGCAGCGCCTCTCTGCGGGGCAGAGGCTGTACACCGTGGATTTCACCCTGGGCTTCCCTCTGTCGCTCCTCCTGGGGTCCGTGTCGCTGACGTTTGCCCAGCGCGGCGTGATGCACAAATTCCTCGATTCGACCTTCTTCACGCCCCTCTCCCGGCTCTCCCTCAGCATATCCCTCCTGTTCCCGCTCGCCATCGTCACCTCCCTCGCAGGCACCTCGACCTTCTACTTTTCGCTCTCCTCATTCACCTCACTCTATCTCGCAGGCTTGTGCGGGTCGCTCCTCCCTGCGCTTATCGTGTACTTCATCATCGAAGCCCCATTCCTCAACGTCCTCGCACTCGCTTCTCTCGGTTGAGACCGAGCCTCTGAGAGCTGAGCAGCGGGGACATCACGAAAAAAGCCTGACGAAGGGCGTCGTAGTGGTGTCTCAGCGTGTGGGGGGTCTGGTGATAGAGAGAGAGCCCTTCCTCCTCCGCCCGTGCGCGGTCACCGCACGCGCCCACAGGCTTCCGGGCCTACCTTAATCCTCCCTCCTCACGTAGCGCGTCACCGGGTGCTACAGACCGTGTGGCGCCTGCGCCTTCTCCTCCTCCTGTGTCACTTCCCTCACCCCACCAGAGCAGCTCCTCTCTCAAACAAGGGGAGTCTACCGGGCCGCGGGCCCGCGTAGTTAAGTAGACGACACCCTTGGGGTGCGAGTATTTTCGTTTCGGGGATATTCACACTATAAGCATACGAGAGAGAGAGAGAGAGAGAGAGAGCCTGTGCGCTATATCAAAGGTGAAGGTCAGACGGTGGTGGCTCCAAGTTGTGCTCTGCGAGTGCTCTGTCAAGGGAGCAATAGGGGAGGTGTTCGTTTTCCCAGCGTGGAGGGTGGCGATGGCGGGGGGGGGGTGATCTGCGGGATGTCAAGGATTACCGGATGTCCCCATGCCCACTGCTGGAGTGAAATGAAATGTTTTGAACTTTTTTCTTCGCGTGTTATTCATCTTCCGAGGTTCGTGAGGTTGGTGCCTTGAGTGAACCAAAACCATGCCGTGGCTGCTGCTTGCTTGGGCTGGGGGAAGGGGGAAAGGGGGTGCGTGCATGGTCGGGAACAGGCGACCGCTCCCCTGAGCTTGGGTCTCCACTTTTGGTTTGCCCCCGGAACCTGCGTGGAGTGCAAATCTGAAGGAACGAGAAGATCCCCGAAGTGGTATTTCGTGGATCGCGAAGAACACACCACCCCACGCCCGATGCATGACGATGTTCTGCAGTGTGTTTTCCACGGGAGGGCACAGTTGTGTCCGACACGTGCGTGTGTGTGTGTGTACACATGTGTAAGCTTTAAATCTCAAAAAGAACGAAATGAGGGGGGGCCCCTCGCTACACCACCACCAGGTGTGGCAGAGTGAGAAAAGGTGGGGGGAGGGCGGGGAGGGGAGGGGGGGGCGCCCTTCATCCCCCCCCCTCCCACCGACTGACGTATGGTGACTGGTAGTAGCGAGAGGCACACCCCCCCCCCCTCCTAATGTTCCAAAAAAACTAATGCCGTCCGAATTGCACCCGCCCCCCCCCCCCCCTCTCTCGGCAACCCCGGTGGCACGGCTGTACTGCACGCCTCCCTCAATGCATCTGCCTCCTCGCCCCCTCCCTTAATAATTGAAGGTATTTTTACGGACATAAATCGCGCCGGTCGCTGTGTTGCATGTGGCACGAATCTTGGTCGTTCCCGGCTTCAGGATGGAAGCCGTCGGTATCAATAAAAAGAGGAACGAGTATTTTTGCCGTGTTTCTTTTGTTTTGTGGGGAAAAAATCCTTCTGGCCACCTGCACGTTCGGGTGTGGAGTGTGCCGTGAACAGAACACCGCCCCCCCCCCCCCTCCTCCCATCACTGCAACATTATTTTTAGATCCGAATGATCCGATGATTTCCGTGAGAACACATGATTCCTGCACTCAGAAGCCCATGGCCATGCAGAAGAACCTGACCTGCCATCCTCGCTATCGAGGAAGACAGACTGGCACACAGGTCTCTGGGGGGGGGGGGGCACACAGCGTGAAGGTATCTCCCCACCCCCCCCTCTTCGTTCAATGGGGGGCATTCGCTCAGAAGCAGAATAGTGAGAGAAGGCGATCCGCCCTTCACAAAGATGGCTGTAAAGTGATGCAGTCTGGCAGACACAGTGTGGCACAGAGCGAAGGTCCTTCAGATATCTTCGTCGATCGCGAGTGCACCTGCTGCGTGGTGTGGTGTGTCCTGCAGGATCCGTATAGCAAAGTTCCTTTTTTTTTGTCTCCCGCCGCCAACGGAAGTTCGGCGTAGCCAACTCAGAGGAAATTTTTCACCGTGCGGATCCTTGCGGACGCTTCCCCCCGGCAGGCTGTGGGGGGTGCTCCGCGCCCGAACCATACCAACTGTCGTTGCTACCCCCTTCTCTCTTGTGAATTCACCGGGTTGCATTAGGGGGTCTTCGCTCCGGGGTGAGACAGAGCGGATGCCCCACCCCCACCCCCCCTCCCATCGGCTTCACTGCAACCCCCCCCCCCTCCATGGCAATCACTTCTGCATGCTATGTTCTGCCTATTCTCTCCCTCCCCCTCCCCCACACGCTCAATAACATCTTCTCAACTCAATGGGGCTGGCGGAGGAGAGAGTGGGGGGGGGGGGGAGGGGGGAGGTGCGTGCGGGTTTCGCTCGAAAATTGTATTAAAAAAACGAATGCACTCCCCCCCTCCCCTCCGAACACAGAATACACGGTCTCCCGCACGTCAGACTGCATCTTTTTGGGCGGTAGTTGAAGCGGAGGTGGGCACCCCCGCGAGTGGCAGTCAGACCCCCCGCTCCAGGGGGCGGGAGACCACCGTGTAAACAGGGTGTCAATAATACGTGTCTTCTCAACAGGGTGGGGTGGGGTGAAGGGCTCAAGGGTGAGGGGTGAGGAGGCTTCGCTCCGAACGTGCATATCAAGGTGAGTTTGTGTGCCGTCATGCCCATGGTGGTGGTGGTGGTGGTGGTGGTGGTGGTACCAAACTGGCATGGTTATGTTGACACAGAGAGCGAAGTCCCCGGCCCCCACGACAACAAGATGAGTTAAACAATCCTGGCACTATGTGCGCTTCGAGAGGCAGGGAGGTGGGGGGGTGTGGTGAGGAGGGGAAGGGGGGAGGCCAGAGCGCGTAGAGTTTCACACAAAGGCGATGCGTCATCATGGTATCAGTCACAGGAAGATGAGCTGTGGTGCTGCCCGGCCCCCCCAACAGGCGGTGAGGGGGTGGGGGGGAGGGGCCGATTTCTCCTCCGGCCTTGCTGCGTATTTCTGGGGCCCCCAGAGCTCCGGCAAAACGTGTCTCGTTTGAGGGTTCCGCCCTGGCGATGAGCCCCCCACGCGCCACGCCGCAAATAATATACCGGGCAGAAGGTTTCTGCGGTGAGCGGCCCTCATTTGTTAGCCCCATGCATTGCTTTCGCCTCCCGCCTTCGCCCGCCCGATCCCTCCCCCCGCCACACAGCCACGCAGCCCACCACACGTCCTGCAACAGGTTTATCGCCCACCACAACACACACCACACCCCCGCAACAATGTCCAAGCAGTTCACTGCCGAGGAGGTGGCGAAGCACAACTCTGCCACCGACTGCTGGGTCATCATCCACGGGAAGGTTTTGAACCTGACTTCGTTCATTGGCGAGCACCCTGGTGGCAAGGACGCCATCCTGGCGTTCGCCGGGAAGGACGCGACGGAGGACTTCGAGATGATGCACGAGGAGTCCTACATCGCGAAGTACACGCCGGACGCCGTCCTCGGCACCCTCATGGGCGCTGCCAAGCTGTGAGAAGAGGAAGAAGAAGAAGAAGAAGAAGAAAATAAGACGAAACCACCAAAAGCCAACCCCCCTGACACACCCCTCTGTAGACCCCTCCCACTCCCTCCCCTGCTCTCACACACCACGCACCCCACCCTCTCCAAGAGGGATGTAAAGGGAGGTGTGCGTGGCAGGGGGGGAGGGAGGGGGGGGGAGCTTCGGAGAGGGACGCACGTTGTGCGAAAGGGGTGTGGTTTTTTTTGGCTCTCTCTCTCTCACTCTTTCAGTCTCACTCCGCACCATTTTTTTTACGTGTTTTCTCCAGTGATGTATTTTGTTGATCCCTTGTTATGAAGAGAAATGCGTGTGGTGAGACCGCGTTTTTTTTACATTGTTGGAGTGGGGGGGGGGGGGGGTCCCTGATGCCTTTTTTTGTATTCAATACTTCAGTTGGTTCAAACCCCCCCCCCCCTGTGTGTGCGGGGTTGCCACAGCTCATCTCTCCTGCCATCTGCTGTGCGCGAGTGTGTGCGCAAAAAAGAAAAAAAAAGCGTCGATCTATCGGCTGCACCTATTTTGTTCTGCGTCCTGAATCACACACCCGTTACGACCCACCCGCCCACACAACAACTACCCCCCCACCTACCCACCCCCCCACTCCCCACCAAGCCCGGTGGCTGCACCTCCAAGGCAGCCTTCAGGGAGGGGATATCTCGGGGGGGAGGGGTCGGGTGGGGGAAGACACTTGGTCGTTTGCGAAAACTCATCTCTCTCTCTCTCTCTCTGGCCCCTTTGGGTTCCGGACTCCCCTCACCCACCCCACCCTACCCCACCCCCACCCCCTCCCTCCCTCCCTCCCTACCTCAACCCCCCCCCCCCTCTCTTTTGGCGTGCCTGCATGCTGGCAGGGGCAGGCGGGGGGGGTGGACGGGGTGGGTAGTGGGGAGGAGGTAGGGTGTGGGGGGCGTGGGGGGGTTGCACCCGCCCTCTGCGAAAGCCCAAGAAAACAGCAGCACATACCCACACTTTATGGAAGGTGTGTGTGTGTGGCCTCTGTAGTGTGTTTTGGCGGTGGGCGTCACCACACCGGGGGAGACGGACACATAGAGGAGATGTCGATTGCAAGGGCTGTGTTTCCGTTTTGTCTCAAAAAGGCATGCTGCAGGGGCAAGGGGAAGGGGGGTGGGGTGGGGGGGGGGAGTCCCATATCCCCCCCCCCCCCCCCCCCAACCCCCCCCTCACCCAGCAGAGCATGATCTCGCAAAACTCTGCGCAGCACCTCGGCACAGCTGACACACACACACACACACAAGCCCTCAAGACTCTTGAAGCGGCCTGACTATTTAGTGTCTTCGTCGCAGCAAGGGGGCGATATATACCACCCTTTTTATTGATTTCACGTGTCAGTGTTTGACTTTTTCGCAACTTCATTTCTTCCTTTTCTCCCTCTCCAACCCCACCCGTGACACCACCAGGGTTTAGCTAGCCCTGGTCCGATTATCCCCGGTTCTTCGCTGAAGAGACGCGGCCGGGGGGAGGGGTACGAAGAGTACGCGTCGAAACCGGTGTCACGTCGTGTTGGGGAATCCTTCGGGAGTGCGATACTGAAGGGGAGGTGCTACTGCCCGTGCAGGGCGACACCGCCTTAAAACTTTATAACCACACACAAACCCTCAAAATCCCCCAGGCCTGATGAGCAAACCCCCCTGCCCCATGTTGTGATTTCCTTTCTACCTTGCACAAAACATCCCATTTGCCCCTTTTCTTCCTTCGAAAGTGTTGTGACTACCCCCCCTTCCCCACCCCTCGGGAGTGCCACTCCTCTGGTGGTTAAAAGTGACCCGCCGTTGTGCCTTCGGCATCTGTTGCGTGTGCCGTCGTATGCTTCCTATGCACTAGTTATAGCTATCCGGGGGCGGTCTGCTGTCGCACCAGTGGGCTGCCCCACCTCTGCACCCTCGGTTTTTAAGATGTTCACCACAGCGGAGAATGATCCCCTTCTCTGTGGCGATCGAGCCAAGCTGGACGAGGTTCGCCTTCGGGCGAAGGTCATGTGGGCGGACAAAAGGTGCCTGCTCCTGAGGCTCATCAGCAACCTGTTTCTACCTTCAAGCCCTCAAGACTCTTGAAGCGGCCTGACTATTTAGTGTCTTCGTCGCAGCAAGGGGGCGATATATACCGCCTTTTTTATTGATTTCACGTGTCAGTGTTTGACTTTTTCGCAACTTTATTTCTTCCTTTTCTCCCTCTCCAACCCCACCCGTGACACCACCAGGGTTTAGCTAGCCCTGGTCCGATTATCCCCGGTTCTTCGCTGAAGAGACGCGGCCGGGGGGAGGGGTACGAAGAGTACGCGTCGAAACCGGTGTCACGTCGTGTTGGGGAATCCTTCGGGAGTGCGATACTGAAGGGGAGGTGCTACTGCCCGTGCAGGGCGACACCGCCTTAAAACTTTATAACCACACACACACACACCATACAGAGCGGGCAGTACCCCACCCCTCACCTCGCCCCCACCCCGCCCTCCCCTCCACATGTCTGCCCCAGGCCCCGCTCCTCTGAGGGCAGGGGAGGAGGAGAGCCAGGTGCTGTGGGAGGCACGGCTGGATGCGCTGGGTGCTGCGACTGTGCAGAGGAACGAGGTGGATTGTATTTATGAATCCCCGCTCTGCGACGGCTCATCCCGAACCCCTGCTGCGGATGCAGATGCTGACGGCGGAGCAGATGCTGCGTCTGCTCAACCTGACGCCTGCCCCACACCCGATGCTGCTGCGCAGCCCAGGGGGGGGCGTGTGCTGGTGTCCAGCCTCGCAGGTGCTTCTGACCCAGCCCTGCTGCGGCAGCACCGCATCACGCATGTTGTCAACTGCCTCGACGAGACGGACCGCTACACCAAGTCGCACATCAAAGTTCTCTTTTTCAAAATCAGCCGTGTCCTGCCTGTGGCAGGCGGGCTGGGTGCACCGACGCAGAAAGTGATGCGGGGGATGCAGCCCTTCTTCGAGTTTGTCGATTCCGCCCTGGCGCAAGGAGGCAACGTGCTGCTCCACTGCCTGGCTGGTGCCCACAGGGCAGGCACGGCAGGGGTTGCGGTGCTTCTCCGGCGGAACCCGGGCCTGTCGGTGCGGCAGGCGGTGGCGGTGGCGCAGCGACGCCGCCCGGTGATCAACCCCATCGGCAACTTCCCCAGGCTGCTGGAGCTGGTGAAGCAGGGGTTGGACAAAGAGGCTGGGGTCGCTCCCCCAGCGAGCCCGGCGGTGGGGCAGGGCGCTGCGAAGTGTTCATCCAACCTGAGCACGAGCACTGCGGCGACAGGGGGGGTTCAAAGGTCCCGGATCCCTGTGCGGCAGAGGCTTCCCCTGTCTGTGGAGAAGAGTTCGTCTGTGTGCTGTCGGTGAAGACGGGGGTGGGGATGGGGTGGAGTATGGTGGGAGGTTTTGACCCCCCCCCTCCCTCCCCCAGCCCCTTGAATACACATAGATCTCTGGCTGAAGAGAGAGGTGTGGTTGTGTGTGTGTGTGTTGGTCGAAGCCTGTTGTCTCGATGCGAACACACGGATTTCGCTGTCCTTCCATCCCCTTGGGGTTTCCCGGAGCATCCTAACCCACTAGATGGCAGCTGTTTTTGCTATTGTAGTTTTCAAGACACACCTCTCTGTCTGTTGTTACGCTTGCCGCATCCCCCCCCCCCCCCAAACACACACGCACACAGCGCGCCTGATAGTTTCTCTGGGGACCTCACTGCCTCACTAGCTCTATCCCCCCTACCACCCTCTCTCTCTCCCTTCACTCCCTTCACCCCCCCCCCCCCCGATCAAAACACCAACGGAACAACGAAGGGTGATCGTGACGGGCAGCCCCCATTGCCCCGCTGCTGCTTCTTCTTCTTACCACCTCTCCGTCCGTCGTCACACCCCGTCCCACCCCCCACCCGTAGCCTCGTTCCCCCCCCCACCCCCCCCTCCCCGTTCCCCGTGACTGGCACTCCTGCCGGTGTCAGGCGCCGAAGATGCTCCGATGCTCGTAAAGTGGCGAAGAGACTGAATGGTGGGCGGTTCCGAGAGGGTGTGGGGCGGGTGCAGTGCTTTGGGCAGCCAAAAGCGCTTTCCCTCCCACTTGCCCTGTATTTTTTTTGGCGCACAAGGTGCACAGCAAGAGAGCAAGCCCTTTCCTCAACCAACTCTTTTTTTTTTACTAGTTCCGAGCGACGAAGCGGGAGCGAAGTCGCGAAGTAACGAAGGAAATCGTACGACTGAAGCTTTTGGATCAGCACCTTCATGCCACTTCACAGGGCCTCAACACAGCCTTGAGATAGCGAGTGTGCGCTCAACAAAAAGCAGTCCGGAACTGTTCTCCCACAGTTGCTGGACAGGGTGTCTATAATAAAGCGAAAGGAGTACGATTTTGGGTTTCGCTTCTAGCTTTTTGCCTTTCACACCCCCCACACGCACACTCCTCCTTGACGTCATTAAGGTGGTGGTGCGTACAGTTGAGGCTCACAGCAGCCTTTTGCCCTGCAGCAGCAAGTGGGGGGGGGAACGTTTCTCACTCGTTGTTCGTGCCCTTGTGCTCCTCACTCACGATCTCACGACACCGTCATAAGCAGGGATGCGAGGGTGAGAAGCATCAATGCAGAAAAGATAGGGCTGTTGTTTGTGCGCCAAATCCGGGCATCAACGCAAAAAGTAATACGAAGCAATTCGCGCAGACCAAGGCGCAGAGACACTTTTTGTCCTGCGCGTTGTGTTGGCAACCTCTTCTCCGTAAAAATAATACAGTGGGGGGGGGGGCGTGCGGGCGGGCGGGTCACTTCGCGACGCGGCAAATGCAGGGTTTTCCTCACAGGGGGGAGGGGGGAATGCAACCCCTCACAAAAACCACCCACACCTCTTTTGCACGCGGAGCGAAGACATTCTAATGTGCTCCCCTCTGCTACCCACCCACCCACCCCACCCACCCCACCCCACCCACCCCACCCACCCCACCCACCCCCTGTGTCTCAAGGTAGAAAAGCCGAAAGGCTTTCGTCGATTGCGAGAAACCGCCGCCGCCGCCTCCTCCTCCCCCCCCAGGTCCTTTTCCTTTCTCTATAATTTTGCACCTCCCCAGCGGAGCTTTCTTTCTTCTTGCAAGTTGGCCACACGCACACATACCATTATGCACTGTCGTGGCAGCAGGGCGGTAGTCAGAATGTCGGGTCCCCTCCGCGGCGGATGAGTTGTGTGCCGTGTGAGTGGCTGGTATCACAACCCTTTGCCGTTTCTCATGCGCCAAACGCTGCCCCTGGCACTCACCCCTACCCCCCCTCCCTCCCCCCGCCCCCACGGCGCCAACACACCCCCCACACCCTAACCCAGGATTACGGCGTGTCACCGGATCCTCCGCTAGCGCAAAAGCCTCTAGCTCGCGGGGAGAGAAAAAAAAACACATCCGGACACATACACCACACACACACACACAACACAACAACACAACGCGAGGGCGCTCCCCAGAGGCAGCAGCCAGCAACCAGCGCAGCGCAACAGGCAGCCCAGGCACAGGGCGGGCGGCCCGAACCCATATCCGCAGGGGGGTCTGTGTCCTGTTTTGATCTCCTCTCCTCTGCGTGGCAGCAACCCACAGCACCCCTTTCTGCCGCCTTCCCGCCAGAGAGGCGTTTTCCCGGCTGACCCGACCTGGAGGGAGGGGGGAGGTGCTGTTTGTTTGGGTGCCTGTGCGGAAGGAGGAGGTTCGCCCCCCCGACCCACTAAACACAACCGCGCAGCCCTCAGCGCCGCAGCGCCTTTATCCACCCCCCCTTCTCCTGCGTGGGGAGGATGTACAGCAATGCCGACTCGATGCAGCACCTGCGGCAGGTGTTCCGCAATATGAGCGACAAGGCGTTTGACGAGATGGTTGCGGAGCTCGGGTTTCTGCTGAAGGGGAAGCGGGGTGTCGACCAGCGCAACGGCTACGGGGAGACACCGCTCATGGTGGCCTGCCTGCGGCAGGGGCCCTCCTCGGAGGCGGCCGCCCTGGCCCAGGCGCTGATTGTCCTCGGGGCTGACGTGGGGGGTGTCGACAACTTCGGCAACTCCTGCCTGCACGCCGCGGCGAAGCGCGGCTCCGTTAACCTCTCCCGCCTCCTCCTTGCCCGCGGGGCAAGCCCCGACTGCCAGAACGACTACGGCAGCACGCCCCTCCACTACGCCGTGGCAAACCCCGTCACCAACGAGAAGCTGCTCCGCCTCCTCCTGGATGAGGCAGGCGACATCAACCTGCCCGACAACTCGCAGACCACCCCACTGCACCTTGCGACTGAGCTTGGGCACACGCAGGCCGCAAAGGTCCTCCTTGCAGCAGGCGCTGACCCGCACGTCAGGAACGAGGCTGACAAGACCCCGAAACAGCTCGCGTGGGGGAGCACTCTCACTATATTTGAATGATGGGGTCGGGTGGGAGAGTTGAGCCGTGGCACGGAGCTTCCACGGAGGGGTGGGTGGGTGGGTGGGTGGGGGGAGGCATATAGCATATCCACACCCTGTGTGTGTCGTGTGTGGGCTGGTGTGTTGGTTGTGGCGTGACAAGTGGTGGGTGGGTGGGATGAGTGTATTTTTCTCTCTCTCGGCAAAGCTTTCGCTGTTGCGTGGGATAGAGAGAGTGTGTCGTGGCAGTGGAGGCAGCACCAGAGTTCGCTCGGTGCGACCCACACTAAACCACTAAACGTGAGTGAGCGGTATCACACCTCCCAGTGGAGGGGTTAGTGTCATCAGGAGACCCTTCGGGATATTGCCGAAGATGGCGCGTTTTTTTATGTATCGTTCTCCTACCTATTGTTGAGGAAGGCGCTGATGTGTTAAACTCGCTGAATATAGCAAATCACTCCCCCCCCCCCCCCCCCACAGGGTAGATGTAAATGCCGGAGGGTGTGGGTCGTGTGTGGGGGAGGAGGGGGTTTACTGTCGTGTGCAGACAAGCGGAGGGATCGTGCGGGGGGAGGGGGGGTTCCATCCGTCCGGCACTGCTGCGAAAAAAAAATGAAAACATCACGCGACTATGTCTAGTTTTTAGAATGAGTGTGCGTGTTACTACTCCTTGAAAGATATTGGCGGGGGCTTCGCCCCCCCTCCACCCCTCACCCCTCCCCCCCCTCCCATCGTCGACAAAAAACAATATCAACGTCGACAAGAGGCTAAGAATTTATCTGTTGAGAACACAAGAGAAATCTCAGAACGAAGAATATAACGTATCCTATGTGAGTTTTTGTTATATTTTTTTCAAATTTTCGGCGGCTGTGGTGCGCGTGGCGGTGAGGTCGGGGGGAGGCCGGGTGTTTTTTTTGTTTTGTTTTTTGTTTTTACCAAAACAAACCCCCTCCACTGCTCACCGCCATCAGAAGCGAATGCCATGGCGCTGCTTTCCCGCCTTTTTTTGAGTCAGGGCTTTTCGCGCCGCTCGGTTGTCAAAGCCTGGCAAGGAACATCAAAAATAAATCAGCCGGGCACGCCCCCAGGGCTGTTCCTAACTGGGGGGCTTGTTCCCCACTTTCAGGATTCTGAACTTTTTTTCTAAGAATTTTTGTAAGGGGAAAAAAGTTTTTTCTAAGAATTTTGTTAGGGGAAATTTTTTCTAAGGTTATTTCGCAGAGGAAAAAAACCTTTTCTAAGTTTTCCCCAGTCGACAGGGCGCGCACAAGGATGGAAGGGAAGTCTGTCCCACGTACCGTTCGCCTTGCTGGCCAACTGGAGAGCCAGACGTTCACTACCGTGGCCTCCGGCGGCTGGGGGGCTCCGCCCCCCAGACCCCCCTGTGGCGTACGTCTCGTACTCAAGTCCTTCGAATCCCATCAAGTCGGGGTCCAACCACTCCAGTCGCCTCTGAGGACGCAGCCAACTCGCACAGAATCTGTACGCCCACACGAACAGGTGTTCGCTACCGTGGCCTCCGGCGGCTGGGGGGCACCGCCCCCCAGACCCCCCATGTAGCGTGTGCCCGTCCATCTATCTCACTTCCCCGAGTACAGTGCAGCGTAGGAGGTCAGCGCCGCATCCATGAAGCGCTTCTTCGAAGCCTGACTGACATCGGACAGGAGGTCGGGCTTCCCCACCTGGGAGGTACACTTGCCGCGTTCGCGACATGCGTGACACGCGACACGCTACCTGAAACGTGAGTGTGCCTTGCTAACACGGGCATTTCAACGGTCTGCCGGCGGCCGTTCCCCAAACCAGTAAACCAGCAGTTTTGGAAAATCGGAGAGATCACCCTACTGCGCTGAATATGGTGCGCACCACTGCAAAAATCCCCGGGAGCTTTTGGGCTTTCAGACCTGAAGGGGCCAGCAGGTGGGTGGCGTCGGGGAGTGGCAGCTTTGTAACTGTCCTCCAGCTGCTGGCATGTCCAGCCCTGCGAGAGTGCCAAGGTGTATTGAGTCCCTGCGGAGCGCAACCCCCGATGAGAACGAGTGCCAGATGATCCTCATTCATTTCTAGCTGTATCGCGCATGAGGGGCACTCTCTGCCGCAAGCATCTCTGGGCATCACTCTAGAGCTGTCACATGATGACGCGGAGAGAAATCAGAGAAAAAGTCCCGCCTGACGGGCACGCGCCTGGAAACTGTGGGGGGGCGAGCAAAAAATCCCTTGTAAAAATTCTTAGAAAAAACCTGGTTCCCCGACTCAAAAAACCTGGAAAAAGGGCTCGTTCCCCGCCCAGGCCTGCACGCCCCCACCCCCTTCTTTTCTCCATCGCCCTGTGTGCGTCTGATCGACTATCAGTGTGGCACATAAAGTCTCAATTTTGTTCACCCCCCGCCCTCCCCATCCCACGCGAAGGTCAAGTAGAGGGAGGGGTCCTTCCACACCCGCTGTCGGCAGAAAGCGATACCGCCGACGGCATCAGTGCAAATTGCACCGAGCACCCTTCAAAAATCAAATTAGCGAGCAACGTTTGCCCACACGTAGGGACGTGCAGGCCGTGCTGCGAAGTGATGGAGGGGAGGCGGAGGGGATGGAGAGCGTGTCTTTTCGCCACCCTCCGGAATTGCCTCCGGCGGCCTTAAATAAAACAGTGTAGGGAAGGGGGGGGGGGGGGGAATTTCGCCAACAAAAGAAGACAAAATGCGGTATTCTTGCACAGATTTGGCGAAAGACCCCCATTGCCAACGACTCAACTTACAACAGGGACCCCTTCTTTGACACGATGTGGGTGTGGTGGGTGGGTGGGATGCGAGAAGAAAACAGAGGGGCGGGATCTGGGGCAGCAGCTGCCACAAGGGGAAAAAATCAATAAACACCGCATCCCCATGCGTCTATTTTTTAAATTCCTAGAAAGTCTGTCCGGGCAGTCAGAACGGGTTGGGCGCAGCATATGCTTGGGCACCGTTGTTAGCTGCACACCAGCACCACAGCACTGTTTGTCTTCAACGTCTGGCTGGGGGGAGGCAGTCGCTGGCAACAAGGAGTATCCTTGTGGGCCTAGATGGCCCAGACGTGGCTTGGGGCTGTGGCTTCCAGAACAGGATCTCCTGCCAGTGTCTAATGCAGAAATATGCAGGGAGGGACAGTGCTGCTTTTGGGAAACACCAAAGCAACCTCCTCACGCGCCATGATGCGGCACACGACGCAGTAGTTCGGGGAATGGCAGGCGGCACATCTGTTACACATTAACGCAGGTGTCCCGAGGCAAGCTAAGTGAGATCAGAAATCTCACGTAGATCATCCGGGTAAACGACTCGGTGTGACGCCGACAGACGCCCCCCCGCATATAGGGTGGCTGTCAACTCTATTTCCGTTGTCAATACAATTCTGGAGGAGGGGCGGGGGGAGGGGGGGGGGGTAATAAATTGGCGGGCTCTGGTCAGGCCTTCCCACCCCCACCCCACCCCACCCCCCCCCCACCCCCCTGGGGCAATTTGGCAAGGCATGGCCCGTTTTATCTCCCAACTTATTCTTTTTTTAAAGCAGCGTTTTTTTGTGAATCATTCTGGCTTTCCCCCCACCACCCCCGCCCCACACCGACACCGCCACACCGACACCCAGGTGGACGCTACGAGCCACGTCGGTCGGGGAGGGCCTCCTGCTTCTATTTGCATGGCAGCCAGAAGCAGGGAAGGAGGCAGTGGAGGATAAGAGAAGGTGTGCAGTGGTCAGTGGAAATCGCATCAAGAACAGGGAGCTGTGTGTCGTGGCGTCTATATGATCTGCACTGCAGTCCACAAAGTATTCACGCGCGCGTGTGTGCCTTTCTGTGTCTTTATGGGTGGTTCCACAGGGGGATCCTTTCGACATGCTTTTCCTCTCCATCCTCTTCATCATCTCCATCCTCTCGATGAACGGAGGCAACTTTTTAAAAGCAAAAGAGGAATGTAAAGAGAAACAGAAACAAGAACTCCCCCCCTTCCATTCCATGCACCATGGGCGTGTGCTCTCACTCAACCCCACCCCCCTCCCCCCCGAGGGTTTTAACTTTAAGATCGCGCAATAGCTCACTCGAATTATCTCAACAGCACGCCACGGAAGGGATGGCCCACTGTGCCAACGGGGTTTTCTGGGATCGCCGAGTTGTATTGCATCCTGCACTGAGGAAATCCCGATGGGGACTCCCCGATGGTGTTCCCCCGCAGGCAGAGCTGGGGCGGGCGCGTGATTGCCTCCAGAGGGGTGGGAAGGCCAACAGAGGACTGGGTTTGGTGGTTACACAATTTTCTGCACTTTTTGGGAGAAGGCCCTCCCATAGGTGTGGCAGGGTGCCCCCCCCTGCCAGGTCTGGCGCCTGCATTTTTTGTGAGGACGGGCGTTGCGGAGTCCCGCAGTGGGCATTTTACCTCTGACGCAGGGCACGCCATTTGTTAAACTTTGACGAAGCCAGGATGCAGCGTGGTTGGGGAGGAATCGTGAGGTGTGTCACACCGTCTCAATTTTTGAATCAGGCAAGCGAAATAAACAGAAACCGCTCAAACGGTGCCCCAGAATATCGTGGAGGAACAGCGTCAGGCGAACGCCAGAAACAGGGCCTCGAAAGAGAAATTCCCTTGGCAACAGGAGAACCCAACCACGTAAATATCGGGCTTTTCAGGGGTACCCCTCAAGGGTATTGAATATTTTCTTTTTTTGTTTCAAATAACGAGGGTGGCACTGTCAGATGGCGGGGGGGCGTGTGCAGATCGAGCATGAACCTCATGGCTTTCCCCCGTCGGGTGTCAACTTGAGGAATACCGCAACTCGGTGGAGGGGGGGTGGGGTGGGGTGTGAGGAGAACGAAACAAAATAATGGGGGGAAAACATCATGTTATCGGCAGCGCCTTCCGAGACTGCCCTTGCCTCTGCCCCACACCCCCCTCCCTCTGCTGGCTCGACGAAGATACGAGAAGGCTTCAGCAGGGCTGAGGGAGCAGAGACGTCCCCCCCCCCCCCCCTAGGGACCGTCTTACACGGTGGGATCTTGTAAATTTTACATGTATAACTACAAGTATATACATGTATTATACATGTATAATACTTGCATGTCAACTATTATACATGTATAATACATGTATATGCCTGAAATATACATGTAAAATACATGTATATCAAGTAAAAATACAAGTATAATACTTGCATGTCAACTATTATACTTGTATTTTTACTTGATATACATGTATTTTACATGTATATTTCAGGCATTTACATGTATTTTACATGTATAATACTTGTCATGCAAGTATTATACATGTAAAATACTTGCATGACAAGTAAAATACATGTATAATACTTGCATGACAAGTAAAATACTTGCATGCAAGTAAAATACATGTATTTTACTTGCATGCAAGTATTTTACTTGTCATGCAAGTATTTTACATGTATAATACTTGCATGACAAGTATTATACATGTAAAATACATGTAAATGCCTGAAATATACATGTAAACTACATGTATATCAAGTAAAAATACAAGTATAATAGTTGACATGCAAGTATTATACATGTATTTTTACTTGATATACATGTATTTTACATGTATATTTCAGGCATATACATGTATTATACATGTATAATAGTTGACATGCAAGTATTATACATGTATAATACATGTATTATACTTGTAGTTATACATGTAAAATTTACAAGATCCCACCGTGTAAGGTACCGAAATCCGTCAAAATTACGACATTTTTCGACATAGGCAATTTTCCACCATAAACCCTCCAAAAATGCTGAAAAAGTGGCCAGACCACCCCAGAAACTGCCCCTGGGTGCGGGACACCCACTTTGGTGCCCCGGAACGCGGCTGAAACGCTGTGTTGAAAAAAGTGTCATGGTTTGGTACCGAACCCCTCCCCGGCTGAGTCTCCCGAGCACCCTGTCACCTGCGCCGTCAACATCCCCCGTCATGTACCACGTTCTGCCGCCTCTGATGAGGCATCTGGGCACTACCGGGCCAAAAAAATGGCATTTCAGCGAGTGTTCTGTCAGGTTTCTACCGATGTCCTCAACAAGACCGGGGTGTGTCTGCGAATGCAAGGGCGTCGCTCGGGAGGCGTTATTATGTGCCCTCTCCGAGGTGTCAGATGCATCGGGAACTTTATCAGGGGAAACGGCACCAGCGAAGTGGGTGTGGTGTATCAACTGTGTCACCCCGGCTCTACGGCACTGCAGTGGCACTTCTCAATGGCGATGATCCCCATCCTCTGCACCGTCACCCCCACTTACGCGCTTCATTGCAGCACTGAAAGAGCTAAAAGAGATGCCGGACGACGGCCAGAATGCTGGGGAACTCAGCCGCAGATGGAAAGGAGAGGCCGGAGACGGTGCGCGAGTGGAGTTTGGGGGCGTCTTTGGAAAATATGCCGGAGTGGGTTCCAAAGCCTTGTTCGGTGTACAAACCGCCAGGCGCAGTGGTCGGTGGACGCTGCAGCAAGTGTTATCAGGAAATGCCGGCGAGAAGACGCTCCTTCCCAAGCTTGTCACACTCATTTGCTCCCAAATTGAACCGGAGGCATCAGTGCCCACCCAAGACAAGAAAAAGCGGCATGTTGCGGGCAAGTAGGGCGGGACGGGCTCGGAAGGGTGGTTCGGATGAGGGGGCCGGAACCAAACCGTGACACTTTTTTGAGCATGGTCACGGATTGGCTCAGAAGTGGCCAAATACCCCCAACGACCACCCAGACCGCCCCCAAATACTCCCAGGGGCCGGGGTTTCAAGTTTACAGCCATTTTGTGCGTGTTCCTCGCCTATGTGAAAAATCCCGTAATTTTCCCCCCTTAAGGTTTTCCCTACCCCCCCCCCCCCCTCCACAGTGGACTACACCACGGACTAGTCGGGCAGTGACGGGTGGGGTCGACTAGTCGGGACGACGGGTGAAAACTCGACAGGCGGCACCCGTCGACTCGACGGGTGGACCCGTCGAGTCGACGGGTGCCACCCGTCGGCACGACGGGTGAACCTGCTGAAACGACGGGTGTTCCAGCCATTTCCTGTTGATATGGGCCAATTTCCATTGAAAACTAGGGGAGTACCTTGCATGGCATCAGGTTATTTTTCACGCCGAACTATCTTCCCTGCACAGACCCACCCCCCATTACTTTCCATTTACAATTCCTAGTTGGTGATGGGGCCTCAAGTGCATGTGCGACGGCTGTTCTCGTGGATTTTCATTGTTCGAGGGATCTTGACTCTGACAAACTGTGTCAGTTTGACAGAGCAACCTACTTCATGAAGGTGATCACTTTTCTGCCAGGCAAATTTTCGCCCCAGCCCCCAACCCTTGCACAACCCACAAGGCAGTCTCCAAGATACCGTACCCTCATCACCACCCAGGCCAAGATACCCCAAGATACCATCATCACCACCCAGGCCACCCAGACGAGCCACACCAATCAATGCCAGCGGCAAAGCGTACTGCAGCGCAGGCCCTCGCCAGCGCTGTGGACATGACGGTGTTTGTACGTGCTTGGATCAACACGTATGTTGTCGAGCGTGATGCTGATGGGTTGAGCCACATGGCCCTGAAGCAGCTTCTCGGCAAGCTGGCGGATACTACCATCAAGTCGACTGATCCCATCATCAGTCTTGCCCTGTACAAAAAGTATGAGAAGCTGGGGGGTGGGGTGATCAGCAAGTCGACCGCGAAGGAGGGTCGCACGATGTACGCTGCCCGTGTCAATAGCGGGTCAGACATCGAGTTTGTCGGGTTGGGCCTCCGGAAGAGCAACGGGAAGGACCACCCGACAGGGCTCAAGGAGATGGCCGACGCCTGCCCCGCGGCACTGCAGCTATGGTGAAGCTGTACGAGGCGGAGAAGAAACAGGCACAGAAGACCCAGCAGAGCAGGCTGGCCGTAGGAATTTTCGACGGTGCCTTCGCAACACGGTTGGTGACAGTTGCCGATTAGCAGAAGGATGAGTACAGAACGTGGTTCACGTTCAACTTCCTGAAGCAAATCGCAAGAGTGCAGAGAGGGGTTTTCGAAAAGGCGAACGTGATGTTTCGGCTCGCCTGCTTAGGGTAGCAGGGGACCATCTTGAGCTGTGGTCGGCATTTAGTAAGATGGGGTCATCTTCGCACAGGAGCGCGTTTTGTACCACACCACGAAATGACTGGTTGAAACAGCTCCACGCCTGCCACAGGGCTAGCATCCAGGAACTTCATGAAGCTGGGTTTGAGAGCCTGTACGCAGGGGTGTTCACCTCCACAGCGTACACGATCACACCCCCTGCACGACATAAACGGGTTCATCGCAATACTCGCAGAGATCTTGCCTGATGGACCTGCCGTGCAGAAGGCTGTCCTTGGCAGCTCAACGTGTTCCAACATGACGGGAAACCAGGTCAGAGATGTTCTGAGTCGCTTACTCAACATTGCCAAGACGAAGGGGTGCAGCATCTACTCTGTATTGTAATGGAAATGCTTGTGCATTTCCGCTACAACGACATCCCCATCAAGTACCACCAGGAGGGAAAGTGCGCGAAAGAGTTCATCTTCTCGCTCATCGCAATGCACATCCTTGTGTTTGTCCTGGAGTGGGTGTCACCTGGGAGAACATCCGAGGGGCGTGGTGTTACATATATCCATATTCGATGAGCCACTGGTTTGATCCAGAAGATGCACACCCCCTCGCCCTGAGTGACGAGGAACTGGAGAGGGGGAATGGCGTCTCCAAACGCCATGCCCTGAGGGTGACATCGCAGCAGACCGCCGAACGGGACCTGCTGCTCTTCGAAATGCAGAGGACCAAAGGCAAGGGGTGCGGCCTGCTGGACCAACCGACCCTCCTGAAGTTCGGCGCGATAAAGCTTTGCCGCCGTGTCACTGCGAGGAACGCTTGTTGGAAGGGAGCAACGGCAGCACTGCAGCGGAGACTCGAGTCCCTCGGCCTTGGATCTCACGTCACAAAAAGGGGGCGATGGGGCCAACAATTTCTGGGCGACCCGGAAAACACCACTCCAAAGGCAACGCTGCTCGCATGCATCTGCAAGTCCAAATCCTGGGGCAACAGCGAGGATGTGCCAGAAGTGCCAGAACCAACGCCATCCGGTACAGTGCCTGTGCAGCAGCATATCTGCATTGTGTGCTCCAAAGTTGCCCACACGAGAGAAGCACTGTTTGCGCATTATGATGCTGCACATCGGCCACAAAACAACGCGCCGTGTCAGACCTGCACTGTCACATGCCAGGAGTGCGGCAAACGGACAACCGAAGGGACTGAGCCAGCACTACCTCAGTCACCATTCGCGCGTGCTGAAAAAGCGTTGCTGTGTTTGTTTCGAGCTCTTTAAAACCACTGTAAAGCGCGACGAGCACATGAGATCCGCGCACCCGTAAGTGAGGGGGGGGGGGTGTTTGGCAGTTCAGGTACGTAGGTGATTTTGTTTGTCCTCGAGAGCGGAGTGACGTCGTGGGAGGGAGTTGTTTTGAGGCCCCACCCCCAGGCCCCCTGCCCACCTGGATGGCTCACCCCCCTCCTGGTGGTCCACCGGTGGGCAGCCCCTTCACCAACTAGGAATTGTAAATGGAAAGTAATGGGGGGGTGGGTCTGTGCAGGGAAGATAGTTCGGCGTGAAAAATAACCTGATGCCATGCAAGGTACTCCCCTAGTTTTCAATGGAAATTGGCCCATATCAACAGGAAATGGCTGGAACACCCGTCGTTTCAGCAGGTTCACCCGTCGTGCCGACGGGTGCCACCCGTCGAGTCGACGGGTGCCACCCGTCGTTTCACCCGTCGTCATTTCACCCGTCGTCCCGACTAGTCGTCCGGGCGACTAGTCCGTGGTGTAGTCAGGGGTTTGACCAGGCCTGTCCCTGGTCAGAAGGGGCCTGGTCATGGCCAGGGGTACAGGGAAAATGGGCCGCAATCCCCCCTGGTCAATTGAGGCCTGGTTAACGCCCCCCTGGTCAAAACCCTGACTCGGCCACCGTCTCCTTTCTTTTACCCACCCCCCTCCCCCTCCCCCCCGCGCGCGGCTTTTCAACAGTTGACAGGTCAAAAAAAATGGGTGCAACAGGAACAATAAGCATCTATTACTCGCCCCCACCCCCACCCCACTCTCTCTCTCCCTCTCTTCTCTTTTCAGTTTTGGTGTTTCGTTTTGTCCCTCCCCCTCCCCCCCCCCGCCCCCATATCATGGAACAATCACTTCGCCATTCTACATGCACCTTTTTTGCCCCCCCCACCCCCATATGGAACGAACCAAAAGGTGCCTCGATACGGATATTCGAGGTGCACCGATGTCGTGCTTCCATCCCCCCCCCCCCCACCCCCCACCCCCCGCTACTGTTGAGAGAACAGGGCTTGGAGGAGTTATTGCAAGAAGGTGCTGGGAGGCTTGCTTTTCCATTCACTCTCGACAATCAAACCCCCCCCGCCACTGTTGAGAGAATATGACTTGGAGGGCCCGGGGCTTGGGGGGCTTGCCCTTTTCTTAGATCGAGGTCAGTTGTCACGGGGCTCCGGATTCGAGGCGCAGGACTTGGGGCTTGTGACGCCTAGTCTTCTGCCAAGCCTTCTTCTCAACAGTGCCCTCCGCTCCCCTCTCCCCCCCGCCCCGCCCCTTCTTCTGCCTGCATTTTCAGTGCAGACAGGGGGGGGGGGGTAGGGGGGGTCAAATGGGGGTGACAAACACGATTTTTCAAAAAACCGGCGCAGAGGCCCCAAAGCCCCCGTAAACCCTCCAAACCCCCCCAGATCGGTCCGGAAACCCATCGAACCCCACTTTTCCACCATTCCGGGCACCTCAGGTGCCCGAATTGGGGTACCTAAATTTTGTGCCACCGTTTGGTACCGTACAGTGCCACTGTGTGGGAGGTTGGAAAAGAAAATGCCCCAACACACCACATCTGAGGGTTGCAATGCATGTTGCTTGCCAACCACGTCATCCGGTGGGTGTCAGGCGCTATGTAGGTGGCATTAGCCAGGTCTTCGATGTGTTCTGGCTTGTATATATACCTCCCTGCCTGCGGCACAGGCACTGCCTTTGTCCCCCACACCAGCCACAGAGAGCGTATTGTACTCGGTCCACGGTTGCTGATTCATTGTGATGCGTTGTATCCTCGAGTGAACGTCACACACTAGTGGCACCACCACCCGCCATCCGAGAGCTGTATTGACTTTGCGCGCTTCCGTTGTATTCACCTCGCCACGCATATTGCACCGTTCAGTACCAGTGCTCTTGGGCCAGGCAAAGTAGACCGCAGCAACTACCAATTCTGGCACAATGGGTACCACGACAGCGCACTTCATGTGTTCCCGGAATGTACAGCTCGTGTTGCAACAGTCGTTGTCAACACATCCCGGTTGTGGAGCACTGCTGCACAGGAATCACACGACCATCTGGACTGTTCCGTACCTACAGGCAGCCTCCCGGTGCATGGTGGCAGGGAGGTATATATACAAGCCAGAACACATCGAAGACCTGGCTAATGCCACCTACATAGCGCCTGACACCCACCGGATGACGTGGTTGGCAAGCAACATGCATTGCAACCCTCAGATGTGGTGTGTTGGGGCATTTTCTTTTCCAACCTCCCACACAGTGGCACTGTACGGTACCAAACGGTGGCACAAAATTTAGGTACCCCAATTCGGGCACCTGAGGTGCCCGGAATGGTGGAAAAGTGGGGTTCGATGGGTTTCCGGACCGATCTGGGGGGGTTTGGAGGGTTTACGGGGGCTTTGGGGCCTCTGCGCCGGTTTTTTGAAAAATCGTGTTTGTCCACGTAAAAGGGTGGCATTTGACCCCCCCTAGGGGCATAGACCCCGATAAGAGGGGGTCAGGGGTCGGGGGTCGGGAGGGGGTTCGAGGGGGTCGCCTTGAGGAATTTGCCTGAATGGGGACCACCAATAAGGGGTGTTCATAGGCACCCCATGGAACATTCAAAAGAACGGGTTTTTGAAAAAACCCGAGGAGGGGGTCGGGGAGGGTGCCGCTGGGTGGGTGAGTAGGGTGACATGGTGTGTGCCTCCCAGGCATCTCCTCCCATGACTATCCCTGGACCAGACCCACATTTCATGAGTGAAGCTTGGTACTTCTATCCACGAAATGACCCCACTACGATCCGCAGAAGTTCCAAATATTCAAAAGGACGGGGTTTTGCAAACCCTGTGTGGGGGGGTCGGAGGGGGTCGGGAGGGGGGCCGACCCCTCATACTCCGACCCCCGAGTTTGCAACCCCCCATTTTCCGACCCCTGAGAAATAGTGCAAAAGTTCCGACCCCCAAGTTTCAGACCTCCATTTTCTGACCCCCTTCCGACCCCTCCGACCCCCCGTATTCCGACCCCCGAGAACAATGGGGGGTCGGGAGGGGGGCCGACCCCCTCTGACCCCCATATCCGACCCCTCTATTCCGACCCCCGGGTTTCCGACCCCCATTCTCGATGGACCACCTCCGCATTTCAGGGGCGTTGTGTGGCACCTACACCAACAAAGTGACCCCACTACGATCCGCACGGAGCCCGAACAATGCAACAGAGGGAGAAACCCGCGTTTCCTCGGGAAAAACCCAGGGTTTTTCCCAGATATTTGGGGGGGGGGGGTCTTTTATAAGAGGGGGTCGGGGGTCGGGTGGGGTCAGGGGGTCGGATTCTTATCGGGGTCTCTGCCTAGGGGGGGGGGGGGGGGTCAACCTCACCTTACGCCCTTATTTTTATCTACATCGCACTGCCCAACCACCCCCACCCTATCTACTCGCTAGCCCGGCTGGCCCCCCCCTGGTGGCCAGGGTGGGGTGACTTGTCCTGCACCCAACACAGGCCGGATAAAACACTGGATCTCAGACACAACGAGTGAAGGGATATCATTCTTGTGCTTCCTTCTGCTTCTACTTCACCTGCCATTTTAGGGTCTTCCCGGCCACCCTGCACATGAAAATGCGGGTGGTCAGGCTGGGGTGACTTGTCTTGCAAATCTTGGACTCAATTCAACGGACCTTCCTCCTCCATCCTCCCCGTTAGTTTCCTGGTTGTGCACAGCCCGCAGTCGGTGTTTCTGTATTTTTTTTGCCCAAACAAGCTTGCTTGTCACAGCGAAAGAGTCAGTGGGAGCGTACCCGCGTGCAGTGTGTTTTGAGTGAGCAACACAAAACCAGTTTCGCGATAATGCCACTTTTCAAAAAGTGGCATTATCGCGAAAAAAAAGTGGCATTATCTGGTGCCCCTGATTTACCCCTTTTTCACTACGCACAAACTACGCAATCTGGGGGGGGGGGGTCTCGCTTTTTGGTCCCCCCCCAGTTTTTTTTGGTCCCCCTTTCTGTGTGGCTACTGAGACAGGACTGGAGGCACTGCGCTGACCGAGCAAAAAATTATTGCCAGAACTCACTATACACCGTACGAAAGAACGCACGACATGTGGGGCGGGACTCCAGAAACACCTGGGCAAGGTTGCCCCATGCCCAGAAACACCTGAGAAGGAAGTGAGTTCCAGGAGCCGCGTAGAACACCCTCGAGATTGTGAATGATGATACGATCACAGCCTTCAGGGCGCTGCGAGGTGCCACCCTGAAGGTGGCCCTTGACATCAAGGAGAGCGTCGGCCGAGGGGTCGACGAAAAGCTGAAGAAGGCGCTACTGGCACTGGATCCCGCGGGGTATACGGAGGTCACCGCCACACAGGCAACCTCCGCTGACAACGTCCAGGAGACGTTATCCGAGGGGATCACAACGGCACTAGAGATCTGTGTCACGGGATCCAGGCGCCCACTCTCCCTCGACGGTCTGGGGATTGTTGTTGGGTATGGTGTCGTTTCCTGCAGCTGCAAAAAAGCGTAGCAACTGTGCTTCCTTCTTCCTTAATGATGCGTTGACGCTTCCACCCGGAGGAGCTGAAGCAGGCACCGCTTAATGATGCGTTGATGTTTCCACCCGACGAGCTGAAGCAGGCACCGCGCCAAAGGGCACCCCCAAAGAGACCTGCAAAGACTGCGTCGAAACCCGCACCGAAGGCTGCCAGCGCTGCAGCACCTGAAGAACCTGCAGCACCTGCAGCACCTGAAGCGCCTGCACCCTCACTGACCCCGGAACAGCAAGAACTCCTTGAGTTTGGGGTCCCGGCATAGAGACAGAGAATGGCTGAGTAAATCAAAAAATGAGACCCCCCCCCCCTTTTCACTACGCACAAACTACGCAATATGGGGTCGTCAGGGGCACCAATTATCGCGAAGAAAAAAGTGGCACCCAAAAAAGTGGCATTATCGCGAAAAAAAAGTGGCATTATCGCAAATGCCACCTAAACTATCCAGTACGCACAGGCCCCCCCCCCCCCCCAGCCGTAGGCCAGGGGGTCCACAGGGCCCCCCCAAGCCAGGGCTCAGGGGGGCCCCAGGGGGCTTTGGCCAGGCCACAGGGGCACAGGTCAAAAAAGTGGTACTGAAAAAGTGGCATTATCGCGAAAAAAAAGTGGCATTATCGCAAATGCCACCTAAACGATCCAGTACACACAGGCCCCCCCCCAGCCGTAGGCCAGGGGGGCCCCCCCAGACCCCCCCTGAGCAGTGCTCAGGGGGGGCAGGGGGGGTCAGCACACAGGCCCCCCACTCAGGGGGGGCCTTGGCCGGGCGAAAAAGTGGTACTGAAAAAGTGGCATTATCGCGAAAAAAAAGTGGCATTATCGCAAATGCCACCTAAACTATCCAGTACACACAGGCCCCCCCCCAGCCGTAGGCCAGGGGGGCCCCCCCAGACCCCCCTAAGCAGTGCTCAGGGGGGGCAGGGGGGGTCAGCACACAGGCCCCCCACTCAGGGGGGGCCTTGGCCGGGCGAAAAAGTGGTACTGAACCCCTCCCCCAGCTGGGGGCTAAAGGGGGGGTCCTCGGGCTGATCCCGGGGGTTTGCGATAGGCAACCTCGTGCCGGGACCTGTCATAGACTTATGCTATTCGAGGGACCAGCTACTAGGCTCCGTGGTCAAATTTGTTTGAAAAGGCCTTGACCAAAGGCAAATGAAACTTTCGGCCCCCCCAAGGATCGCACCACTTCATCTCAGGACTTCCCTCCCCCACTCCCACACGTGATTCGCCCCCTCAGAGCCAGACTACTGTTTCAGAACTGTACACCCCTCTCCACACGTCCACTGGCTCCCCCGCTGAATGCGACGAACAGTGCGACATACCAAACCTCCCCTTATAGAGTTTTAACGGCGCCGCGTTGTTGACGGTGGGGTAAACAGAGCCCAGGCGGGTATTACCTACCGCTTTGTATGCCTTGCTTAGGGTGTCCCCTTTTCACCAGTCAACATGCGTGCATGCCTCCGTCCTAGGTCACCAATGATCGTGCCTCAAGAAAGTGTACAGTTCCTTCCCAGTAGCCCTTCCGTTCTGCGAGTCCGAATCACGCAGTCCCTCGAATCCATGGTGCTTTCCAGAAAATTCAGAAACCCACCCACAGTCAAAGTTGAAAGGGGGCCGTGACCAGAGGCTATAAACGTTTAAAAGTCTTTCGCAAGCCGAAGTCGTACGACAGACCACGGGAATGTCAGAAAACAGCAGACGGGTTTGACCCCGCTGCTGCTCCTCGACAGACCCGCAACCAGCGCCAGAGCCAACTGCAAGCGTGACATACATACCGTAGCGTCGAAAAGAGAAGTTATGCACAACGACCCGTGTGGTCGAAGTGGCTAACCCTGTGAGACAGAATTGACGCTGGAAAATCCACCATTTTGTGGGCGTCAAGACTGGTGGTGTGGTGGCTGTCCTGTGTCATCTTGCACCCCTGAGAGCGCAATCTACAGGACAGGTAAGTTGGGGGGGGTGTCACACCCCGCGGCCGTATTTTCATGGGTACGGTAGATCTGAACGACGGGGGTGGGGGTATATATGGGAGATGTAGAAGTGAGGAGGGGGGGTTGTAGTCGTGCGTTGAAGTAGAGAGGGGGGGGGGGTGTACGTCGACCTTGCCCCCACCCAGCCCTCCTGTCTTCCTACATCCATTGTTGTGACTCTCGGACATGTTCGTCGAGTACTGCGAAAGGCGGAGAGCTTCGGAAGGGAGATGTATGTCAGCCCACAGAGACTTGAGACGGGCGAGTTTGTTGTATGACGGAACACTCTCCTTCTTGAGCTGCTTCATGAGATTCTCCCACTCTGCAGTTGTGGAAGCACGGCGTGCCAAGTTAAACAGCGTGACCGCCTTGTCGCCGTACTTCTTCAGGTTCCTCTCCAAGTGCGTGCAGCAGAGAAGATGAACCCAGTTGGGGAGTGTCGCAGGAACCAGGGTGGTGATTCCCTTGAACTCGTCTGTGTAGAGCGTACCACGGTCAAGCCCAAGCGCAGCGACGGATCTCCGCAGGAATTCCCGCCAGTTGTCACCGTCCTCACCAGATGCCCACATGATGCACAGCGGGAAGAGCTTTGCCCGCGCGTCCAATGCCGTGAGGATATAGAGCACACCAGGCGTGTGCTTCCCACGGAGGTTACAGCAATCTGCGGAGAAGACGGGGGGGAGACTCTGTGCAACGCGTTTGCCATGTCCGAGGCACAGGAATGGGTTGTGGATGCGACCGCTCTCTCCGCACTCTGCAACAGTGTCGGGATCTTCATCACGGAGTGCGGCGAAGTAATCGGGGAGCTTCTGCCACGATTCCTCGCCCCCACCCCACTTCTCGATACGCATCGCACGTGCTGCGCGCCAGGCGGCATGGTAGGAGATGTTCTCCTGGTGGGACTGGAGCTGCTTGGGGGTATGAGGCTGCTGCATGGCGGCACCCTTCATGGTCGCCTTGAGCAGCTTGCCCCTCCATCTTCCCTCATCAGCACCGTGCCCTGTACACCCGTGCGGCTTCTTGCACCTCACCTTGAAGGTGGTGAGACTCTTGTTGCTGGAGACGTTGACCTTGAACGGGCACGGGACGGCATCGTCCCCATCACCGATCGTACCCGTACAGCGCACAGACCATCGCGTCGTGTCGGCCTTGTGCGTCATCATGTCCTTGTCGGTGTCAGAGAAGTGCTGTTGGACAGCCTGGCGTGCAAGCTCCATGGTGGTGTAGGTGGTGCCGTCGAGGGCCGGAATCTCGACTTGTTCGGAATCCGGCTGATTCAGGTCAACCTTCGCAGTTTTGTTGTATCCCCTCTTCGAGGGCTGCTTGTCCTGTGGACCTTCTCTCTTTTTTGGAACGGTGGTTTTGGCAGCTGTTGCGGCAGGAGGAGCACGTGGCAAACCCGGCACAGCAGTAACAGCAGGAGGCGCAGCAGGAACAGCGGGAAGAGCAGGTGCGGCAGGAGGAGCAGGTGGCACAGCAGAGTCAATCGAATCAGCAGCTGTGTGAGCTGGGGGTGCGTAGACAAGTGGCGGCGGAGGAGGCAGCGGTCCTTGGACAAGCGGGGGAGGGGGTGGAAAAGCGGCGGTAGACTGCGCCAGGATCTGATGCTTTGCACGTGAGAATTCCTCGGAGTTGAGAAACCCACGGCTGTACAGCATTGCGACCCGCTCGAGGGCATGTGCTATGTCCATGTTTGTTGTGATATCTCTTGTGTTTCCTGTCGGATGGTGCATGCGATTCTATAATATGGATAGTTTAGGTGGCATTTGTGATAATGCCACTTTTTTTTCGCGATAATGCCACTTTTTCAGTACCACTTTTTTGGCCCGGCCAAGGCCCCCCCTGAGTGGGGGGCCTGTGTGCTGACCCCCCCTGCCCCCCCTGAGCACTGCTTAGGGGGGTCTGTGGGGGCCCCCCTGGCCTACGGCTGGGGGGGGGGGCCTGTGTGTACTGGATAGTTTAGGTGGCATTTGCGATAATGCCACTTTTTTTTCGCGATAATGCCACTTTTTCAGTACCACTTTTTTGGCCTGTGCCCCTGTGGCCTGGCCAAGCCCCTTGGGCCCCCCCCCCCTGAGCACTGCTCAGGGGGGGTCTGGGGGGGCCCCCCTGGCCTACGGCTGGGGGGGGGGGGGCCTGTGCGTACTGGATAGTTTAGGTGGCATTTGCGATAATGCCACTTTTTTTTCGCGATAATGCCACTTTTTCAGTACCACTTTTTTGGCCTGTGCCCCTGTGGCCTGGCCAAGCCCCTTGGGCCCCCCCCCCCTGAGCCCTGGCTTGGGGGGGCCCTGTGGACCCCCTGGCCTACGGCTGGGGGGGGGGCCTGTGCGTACTGGATAGTTTAGGTGGCATTTGCGATAATGCCACTTTTTTGGGTGCCACTTTTTTTTCGCGATAATGCCACTTTTTTTTCGCGAAAATGCCACTTTTTGAAAAGTGGCATTATCGCGAAACTTTCAAAAAAAACAGGGCATTATCGTAAATACCTACCACCCCCCGTGTATATGTCACCCCCCCCCAGGTGCAAAAATCGGGAGGGGGGTGACATGAACACACCTTTTAGGGGGTGACATATACACGGGGGGTGGTAGGTTAGTGTATGTCACCCCCCGCCAGGGCCGCTTGGGGGTGACATAAACACACCCCTTTTGGGGGGTGACATATACACGGGGGGTGGTAGGTAACCCATAAAAAAAGTTTCTCGGAAGTTTTTGCCTCGGGTGGGAAGGGGTTCTGAAGGAGAAGGGCAGCACCCTCTCGTACAACTTGATACCACCACACCTCGCACGGAGTGGAAATGACCCAAAGAAGCGAGACCTGAACCTGCTGGGGACCGTCGGAGCCGGCGTCAGCATGGTCAAGGCCAGAGGAGGCCAAAGCCAAGAGCATAGTGGCCTGCCACAGGCGCCAGGCCGATGTACCTCTTGAGCATGCTGCCTCAAGGTGCACGTTGTCTGCATGTGGTGTTCCACTATGAAGCGGACTCGGGGACGAGGCTGCCAAATGTTCACTACCGTGGCCTCCGGCGGCTGGGGGGCTCCGCCCCCCAGACCCCCTGTGACCTGTGAAGTCTGCCCAACAGGAACTAACGAGCGCATGTGACCGTGCCCTTCCTTCTCGAGAACGGGTACCGTCGACGGTCCTGTTTTGGGTTCAAGTCAGGCTCATACACATGTTCACATCAGTTTTGTCAAAGGCCAACTCCCGAAGTACTCACTGATTGCCGCAAAACCTCCGTTTTGCAACCGCGAACAGCGAGATGGGCCCATTGCGCTAAACATATACAGTGCCCTGGTCTGGACCCGAGGCAATTTGTTCGAGGGGCAGATGTTGCATGATTTCGCGCGCGCGAAGCGCGCGCGAAAAAAATATTGAGGAGGCAATTTTACCCCTTTCTCCCACAGTCTGCGAGGAAGGTGGGAGATAGCGAACACCCTGAGACCGAGGTCAATAGGGTATTGGCTGGCGGCCCCCTCCCCCCCTTCAGTATCGGCGGCGTAGGCAGTATACGACGAGTTTCAGCCCATCTGTCGCAAACATCCCCACACTTTCTTCAACCCAAGGGAGGTGGGCGGTATGTCGTCTGTTGCCATGCTGGAAAACAGAAAGCCAGCATGGTAGCTGCCGGTTGCACCCCGACCCACCCACCCACCTCACCTGGGGGGTCTGGGGGGTCTGGGGGCAGAGCCCCCCAGCCGCCGGAGGCCACGGTAGTGAACATCTGTTCATTGTGGGCGTACAGGTTCTGTGTGAGTTGGCTGCGTCCCCCTGAGGCTACTGGAGTGGTTGGATTCCCTGACCTGGTGGTAATCGAATGACTTGAGTACGAGACATGCACCACAGGGGGGTCTGGGGGGCGGAGCCCCCCAGCCGCCGGAGGCCACGGGGTAGTGAGCATCTGTTCCTGCATAACCATACTCTCTTCGACGTCGACCAGTGAAAGTGGGTTGACGCTTGGTCGACGCTTGGTGAGCGTCGACCCAGTGTAATCGGGTCAACGCTAGGTAAGCATCGACCCAGCGTAATAAATGGGTTGACGCTTGGTCCAGGCTTGAATGGCAACTCAGTTCCACGTGGGTCGACGCTCCAAGCCTCGACCAAGCGTCAACCCAGTTCCACTGGGTCGACGCTGGGTCGACGCTTTTTTATGGGGGGGGACACCAAAAATCACTGTGTCGACGGTCGACGCTTCGCGACATGCCTGGGTTTGGTATAGGGGAGGGGGGGGGGGGGGGGGTCGATTGCCGGCTCGCCGCACCTCAGCCATTTTCTCTACTGTCAATTATATATGCCCACCCACCACAAGATAGCCCTCCCCCGCCCCCACCCAACCCAACCCAACCCAACCCAATCCCCCCCTACCCCCCCCCCCCCCCTTGGAAAATTGAACGACCGTGTCTTTTCTTGACAAAATTCGCTCAAAAAATTTCCACACGCCGCCCCCGGGGTATTTCCCACCCCCTGCTGCTGCACTCCTATCCCCCGACCCCCCTATTTATCCCCCCCCCCCCCACCCCTAATAGTCTCGACCACTACTATCTGACCCTCCCCCGTTCCTGCCTCCTCCCTGCCTTGCAGAGGGGCAGGGGCAGTATTTCTGTCTTCTCTGTGTCTCTCACCGCTTCCTTATGTTTTTCCACGACAAGATGAACCTTGTCACGATGGAAAGTATATTCGGCAGGCGCTCTTTTTTTTTTTTTGGGTGTGGCAAAACTCAACGTGATTTGCCATTGTTGGTCATGGCTGTGTGCGCACAGTCACACTGAATCCTTCGGCAGGCAAAAAAAAACATACCACACGAGGTTTTGCTTACACCCGGGCTTGGCGCACGGACAAACGGACTTATCTTTTATCCGGCCGGGCACAAACAGCCAGCCGTATTGATTTTTTTCCTCTCACTCACTGATTGGGACCGTCAAAACTGGCAACAGAAAGGCGTTTTGACACAGGTGGCGCACATGGGGCAACAGCCGCCCCCAGCCCGTCCGCCCGCCCCCCCCCCCCCCCTTTCTTCTATTTCGCTACCCCGCCCCCCTCCCCCCCCCCCCCCCCCGCCCCACACACAGACACACGGAATCCGGTGAAGAAATTGCGAGCGTCACCACCGGGAAGGGGTCTGTGTGGTGTTCACAATGCGTCACGTTGTGGGTGACTGTGTGTCGTGTGTTTTGCGCTGGGGTGGCTTAGCCATCCGCGCCGGGGGTGCGTTTGTTGCCCAGGACATCTCACAAAAAAAGGAGGTGGGCACCGCGCAAACACGAAAATAGAACAACTCGGCCAAGAGGTACCTGAACCAGCAGCCCCCTCTCGCTGGAGGCTGGTGGAAGAGCCAGGGCCAAAAAATCGTTCCAATCACTGCTGGGGGTCATCACTGGGGGGTTGGGGTTGGAGGTATTTATTTTGGGGGTTTCGCTCAGAAGGGAGGCGTCCAAAGAGATCCCGCCCCCCCCGCCCCACAACAGGGGGCAGAACAGGAGACAAACAGGTGATCACAGAGAAAAAAAATGGCGAGTGGCGCGCCCCCCCCATCCCCGCTTGGCTTCAAACCCACGCATATCCTGCGGCCAGCCATCGCTGCCCCAAGAGCCCCCCCCCCCCCCCCCCCACCCGTCTTGGCTGTTTTGCACCTTTCCCTCCGAAATGGAGTCGCGATGAAAACTGCCGCTTCTCGTGACATGCTATTGAATTTTGGAGGCGAAAATCAGCCTTGCATTGTGGGAGGGGAACTGTGGTAGCAGTGGCAGGTGTGTGGGTGTGCACCCCCACCCCACCCCATCCCCCGCCCCGACAGAGGGGTGTGTGGTGGGGGAGGGGGGGCCCGGGGGGGGGGGGGGTGGGGGGAGCCACGGCAATGGGCGTGGCATCAGCAGCTCGCCTCCCCGGTGGAACCTCGGGCTAATATATGAGGGTGTACATTAGGTGTGCGTGCAATATATGCACGGGAGCTCCCGTGGAGGATATTCCCGCCTCACGAGCAGATCACTCGGTGTGCTTCTGCACTACAATCTATTCCCAAAAGATTCACGAAAAAAAGGGGGAGGAGAGTCTTCTGTTTTTACGCATAATGCTCCAGTCGACACTTGACGTGTCTGGGGATGGGTGTGTGTGTGTGTGTGTGTGACCCCCTTCGCTCTGAAACATTCCAAAAAAAAAAGTGAGAAAAGGTGAGCTGCCCGTGCACAGTGTGGAGGGGGTGGCATCAGAGCCCCGTATCTCGGTGCGACCCCCCCCCCCCCTACAGTTAAGCGAAAAGGCAACTCCACCTCTCCTCCCTTCTCCCTGGATGGCACACTATCGGCCTCCCCGACCTGACCTGACCCCACCCCACCCCACCCACCTACTCTCAAACGCACTTTCAGCTGAGTGTCATGGTGATCCCCCGGCTAGGTTGGTGAATGGAGGGTTCGCACTGTGTTCATCATGCGAGAGAGGGAAAGGGGGAGGCTGAGTGGGGTGTGCGTGTGTGTATAACAGCGGAGGTCAGAGGGGGGGGGGGGGGGGAATAAATCACCGAGCGATATGTTGGGTGCGGCTCTGGGGTGTTCCCAACCGCGCCCCCTCCCCTCCCCCAAGAAATCATCGGGATTCACGGATGCCTGTATTGTCTTCTTTTCTGTCTCATCTGTCTGTGTGTGCAGCTGCCCCTGCCTCCCAACATCCAACCCCGTGACACACCTGCATAGGGAGAATCGCTATCTATTTTTTCTCCGACGCAGTCACGTGGGGATGGAACCTGGGTGTGTAGGGGGTGATGGGTGCTGCGTTTTCCATTTATGTTGAAGCAGGTTACAACAAAAGAATAATGTGTGTCGCAAATTCAGGATTGTCTTTCAAAAAAAAATCTCGCTTTTCAAACAGGCGCCATGTCTGCGGGGTACCCCCTCCCTCCTCCCTACCCTCTGCTGTGCAAAGGGAGAGCGGGTGAGGGAGGGATGGGTGACCGGAGGCAATGCCACCGTGCGGGCCATCTGCGAGGATCACGATCAAAACACATCGTTCAAAAAGGTAACTTTCAATGCAGGCACCCACATTTTGAGGGAAAGCCGGAATTGAAGGTTCTTTTATTATCGGCTAGTCAACCTCCACGACCGGGTTGGAGAACCCGCATTTGGTTCGATCAACGTACCTCGGTACAGAACCAAATAGTTTTTCTCCATGGACGGTTTTGGAGGCTAGCCACGTTCTCGTTACCCCCCAACTACCCCCCTTTCTTGTGATACCTAAAGCACGGTCGACTCCTCCCTAGGTACAGATGGTATAAGTTGAATTCGGATGCACATCGCGCCCACTGTGGCGCACGTTAACGCTAATGACTGTGTGATGAGCAACCGGCCCCATAAACAGGCGCCCGGCTCTGCCAATGACCGTGTAGTGTGCAACCGGCCCCATAAACAGGCGCCCGGCTCTGCTGGTCAACGTGAGATGAGCAACCGACCCCTTAACTGGCGCTCGGCTCTGCCAATGACCGTGTAGTGAGCAACCGACCCCTTAACCGGCGCTCGGCTCTGCTGGTCAGCGAGAGATGAGCAACCGACCCCTTAACTGGCGCTCGGCTCTGCCAACGACCTTGTAGCGAGCAACCGACCCCTTAACTGGCGCTCGGCTCTGCCAATGACCGTGTAGTGAGCAACCGACCCCTTAACCGGCGCTCGGCTCTGCTGGTCAGCGTGAGATGAGCAACCGACCCCCTTAACTGGCGCTCGGCTCTGCCAACGACCGTGTAGTGAGCAACCGACCCCTTAACCGGCGCTCGGCTCTGCTGGTCAGCGAGAGATGAGCAACCGACCCCTTAACTGGCGCTCGGCTCTGCCAACGACCGTGTAGCGAGCAACCGACCCCTTAACTGGCGCTCGGCTCTGCCAATGACCGTGTAGTGAGCAACCGACCCCTTAACCGGCGCTCGGCTCTGCTGGTCAGCGAGAGATGAGCAACCGACCCCTTAACTGGCGCTCGGCTCTGCCAACGACCGTGTAGTGAGCAACCGACCCCTTAACTGGCGCTCGGCTCTGCTGGTCAGCGTGAGATGAGCAACCGACCCCTTAACCGGCGCTCGGCTCTGCCAATGACCGTGTCGCGAGCAACCGACCCCTTAACTGGCGCTCAGCTCTGCTGGTCAGCGTGTGATGAGCAACCGTCCCCTTCGCTGGCGCCCGGCTCTACTAACGACCGTGTAGTGAGCGACCGGCCCCTTAACAGGCGCTCGGCTCTGCTGGTCAGCATGTAATGAGCAACCGACCCCCTTAACTGGCGCCCGGCTCTGCTAGTCAACAGGAGCAACTGGCCCCGGCACGGCCTCACACCTCATAATTCCCGAGGCACGGAGGTGACGCCCTCCTGACGCGCAAATGCCCGAGGCAATGAGGAGACGCCCTCACATATCCTGTTCCCGACACAAGGAAGTGGTGCCTTCCCTCGAATACGGATCTCCGCGACAAGGAGTTGGATTTGAAGAGCCCGCTCGGCGTTCAGAGGCCCCCTTTGGTATGTGAACGCTCGACGACTGGAGGGGTCACCCCCTCCTTCATGTGGGAACGCTCGGCATTCGTCAGCAACGCCCTCCTTGGGTATGGGAACGCTCAGCGTCTGGAGGAGACACTCTCCTGTGTGTGACTACTCGGTATTCGGAGATGACACTTTCCTTTGCATGTAGGCGTCCAACATTCGAAGACGGGAGACCCTTTCATGGCAGCATTGGAGGCAGGAAGTGTCATCGCCTCGTGCCCATGTGGTCGGCAGATGTAGATGGCAACCCTCAGGCAGTGTGGGTGACCGCACGGCTCTCGGGGGCTCACCACGCAGGAGTATAAAGGAAACCCCCCCCCCCCCCCCCGGTCGTGCACGCGCCAAGGGGACGATGAGGCCGCGCCCGCCCCCGCCTATGTCCCAAGTACGCCTGACATGGACAGATCATTGAGTGCTATCATAATGGGACACCGAGTACACACCTCCGTACGGATGTACGCGATCTGGAGTCTCCTGAGCAAGAGCCATAAACAACGGCTGTGCCCCGAGTCTTCAGGTGAGAAGCTGTTAGCAAATGTTACCACCTGTCACAATCGTCGGATACCCAGGGGTACCGCCTACCTGGCGTATGCGTGCCCGTAAACCGGTTCAGACGCGCTCCCCTCTTGGTATACACGACAGGTCAGAGAGAAGATACCCTCATTGTACTCGGACGCCCGGGGTATGGAGATGCCAGCGCAGTCGGCTATCTGACAGAGCAGCCAGGCAGGTGTGTTATTGGCCCCGACGTCGAATGGAGCCATGGCAGGCACACAGCGAAGGACGCGTCCGGCTCTCCACTCACAGCATCCGTACCCGCGGGTCCACCTGTCGCTACCGGCTGCGTCCACTCAACACGCCTTACCCCGGCCCACATGAGTATGCCTGACATGTACACCCTGGAGAGCTACGCCGATCTCGCTGTCGATGGCAGGTGCTGTGTCGCAGAGCGACCTACCCAACCCCTCCGCCACCTGCTGGAGGCGTCTGGGGAATCACACCTCAAGCTCATCATCCGATACGGCTAGCCTACTCCCTGGATACCCCCTGCTGCGCCCCCTACAACTCCACTTCGACTCCCCCACTACCTCTGATGTTCCTAGCAGTACCGCTGATGTCTCTTCGACACCCACGTATAGAAACCCGAACCACCGCGCCCTCTCAGCCTGTCACATGGATGAATCTTTCCCCCGATCGGCTCGGTCAGTATGCCCGTCACACCCTGCAAGTGAGATAGGAGCCTTTAGCAAGCTCTCGTCACAAGCGCCCATCAGCTGACCAGTAATAGGGCTGTGCCAAGACGTCATGAGCCTGTGGCTTCAGACACGTGCTGACCTAGACTATCCCCGGGTTGAGACAGTAGCGATCACGGGCAGGCGCTCAGTGAAGTCTGCGCCGCTTGACGAAGATCCACGCCGTGTCCCTCCCGTGGCTGCATCTCCGGGGACCGAAAAGGAATCATCATGCCAGGGTAAATCCGGGCATCACCGGCGCGCTGTTCCCGGCAGCGACCTCTCTGCTCTTAACGACACTTCAATTGCTGCCAAAGGCATCTACGACTCCCGCCGATGCACCTCCGATATGGTGATTGAACGCCGCAAGGGATACGGGATGCCACATCATGCGTGTACTAAGGAATGACAGGTCAAACGCAACAGACGCCTCGCAACCCCAAAGACGCTGAGGTGCTGACATGTAGGGAGGAAAACTCATCCCTACAGGAGAACGCCTTCGACCCCCTCTCGATCGCCGCTTATCCGCCGATCTCGCAGATGCGTGGCCATCCGCGGTGGCGCCGACCTCTCACGACGTCTTCATCCGCAGGGATTGCCCCCTCCCTTTGTGGTCCCTCGGCTGCGGCCGGATGCTCAACTGTGCCCCCATCCACGCCGACCCCAGGGTTCGCACAAGGCCGCTCTGCGGTGGCGCGTGACCTGTCATGGCGTCAGTAACCTCCCGTTGTATCTGACCCCTTAGACGAGGACCGTAAACCCCGAGATAGAAACCCTTCGCGGCCAGGCGAACGAGGATGTCGAACAACCCCAGGCCTCACAGGGAAGTTGCACGAAGCGTCTCCGCCACGAAAGATACCCGCAACGTATGGACGTGCAGAGCACCGCGCGCAGGCTGCGGAGATCCAACGAGAGGCGATTCTCTGGGACGGCAGGGCCGTCGAAGAGACAGGGTGGCGATGCTCGCCTCGATGCCCAGCTGAGCGTGAGGTTCACTCCGACGCACTTGAATGTGCACCCTCACACCTGAAGAAGGACGGGGAGTTGGTACTGGCAGAAGATTCGTGATGCCGCATATCAAGCTGCTGGGATGCGCCTTGGAGTACGCCGATGACGGATAACGGTAGTCTGATCAAACGTTCCTGCTCGACACACAAGACGAGGCGAGAAAGACAGCGATCGGTCCAATGAGGCTCATTCCTCGACGTATGGCGCAGCGCATAGCGCGCTGCGGATGCTGACGATCTGAAGTAGGTGGGTTTGCTTTGCTGCCCCGCGTCAGAGGCGACAGATGTGGAGCTGGCACACAACGCAACGCCCCTCGACACCAGAATACCGTGAGGAACCACACCCGTCGAGCAGGCCGCGTATCAACAAACAAAGGGATCTCAAATCACGGAGACCCTCAACACCTACCTCGTGTGCAGCCCAGGACCGGAAGCTGTCCACGGCCAGATCAGCTCCCTAAAGCAACTATCGACGCATCCTTGTGCATGATCTTCGACCCTGAGGAATAGCAGCCTAGGTATCGCAGTTGCACAGATACATCGTAACCACGCACCAGACATGCGTGACCTCCATCGGTGACGACTCCTTCTGCTCTGATGCCGAGACAAGGAGGCGACCTCCGTCCGGGAACGCGGAGGTGAAGCCATCCTTTTTGTGACCGCGCCCACGACACGAAGGTGACGTCCATCCTTTGCAATATGAGCGCCCGAGGTGCGGACGTGAAGTCCTATTGAGAACACCAGGGACGTGAATGTGACGCCCCTCTCTTACGATAGCTTCCTAGGCATGGACGCGATATCCGTATTATGAATATGGGTGCGTCCATAAACCCCCCCCCCCCCCCCCAAATACCGTAATCTAGGGATTTTTTCAGGTTTTCGCCCATTTCCGACCATCTACGCCCCTCTGTCACCCGCCAGACACCCACAAAACCCATACCGCACCTCCGGATGTGGTCTCAGAGGGCATTGGCACCCAAAAAAAGGCCAAACGTTCCATCTTTTTTACGGTCCACTATTTATTGGGACTGCATATGGAAAAGACAATGCGATTTTCGCCCGCGGGCTGGTGGGTTGCGGGGCGCGGACTGCGGCCTCCACGCCGCAGACTCCCACACGTAGGCCTCCCGACCTCCCAGCTTTGGACCCTCCCTCCACCACCGCAACCAACACCAGCAAGAGAAGCAAGTCCTCCCTGCGTGTGGAAAGGGCACGATCACCACCACTCACCTCGAGACTCACCCACCACCACACCTCGAGAAGTGTAGTACCATGCAAGGAGCGTTCCGGTAGAAGTAAAAGTAGAACCTGATGCACGAGCCCACAAAAGCAGCCACAGTACGGCAGGGCGCGCAGACAGAAGCTGAGACCACCGGGCTCCCTCCAGATGTAAATTCGTGAATCAGTGCCCGGAAAATTCAGGGAAATCGTACTCCTTTAGTGTAGTACACCCTGCAGTAGCTGTGGGAGAACAGTTCCCGGACGATGGTGAGCGCACACTCTGTGCTGAGGCTCTGTGGTGTTAATCCTGCAGCTTCAGTCGTACGATTTCCTTGGTTCCTTCGCGACTTCGTCACGAAGGAACTCGTAAAAAAAACCGCCAAGTCCACTATCCCAACCGTAAAATAGGTGGACCGTAAAAATGTTCCAAGTTCCGGAAAAATCCCATTTGTTCCATCTTTTTTACGGTCCACCTATAGTACGGTTCACCTTTATTACGGTCCACAATATTTCCGTTTACGGTACATGTATTTTACTTGTCATGCAAGTATTTTAAATGTATAATACTTGCATGACAAGTATTATACATGTAAAATACATGTAAATGCCTGAAATATACATGTAAAATACATGTATATCAAGTAAAAATACATGTATAATAGTTGACATGCAAGTATTATACTTGTATTTTTACTTGATATACATGTATTTTACATGTATATTTCAGGCATATACATGTACCGTATACGTAAATATTATGGAACGTAAATATTATGGAACGGGCCCATTTTTGGCCGGTCCGTTCCATAATATTTACGTTCCAAAATATTTACAGGGCCAGTTCGGGACTCGGTGGTGAGGACGGCTTGCGTCAGGAATCGCGCGAAAAGTGCACGAGTAGGTCCCGTCAGGGACTCTGTACGCCGTCCGATCACCTGGTCCAAGTCCCCGAGTCGCAGAAAGCCCTGTAAATATTATGGAACGAAAAAAATCTGGAACGCCAACCCACCAGCGTTCCAAAATATTTACGTTCCATAATATTTACGTTCCATAATATTTACGTTCCAAAATATTTACGTATACGGTATATACCGTATACGTAAATATTATGGAACGTAAATATTATGGAACGGGCCCATTTTTGACCGGTCCGTTCCATAATATTTACGTTCCAAAATATTTACAGGGCCAGTTGGGGACTCGGTGGTGAGGACGGCTTGCGTCAGGAATCGCGCGAAAAGTGCACGAGTAGGTCCCGTCAGGGACTCTGTATGCCGTCCGATCCCCTGGTCCAAGTCCCCGAGTCGCAGAAAGCCCTGTAAATATTATGGAACGAAAAAAATCTGGAACGCCAACCCACCAGCGTTCCAAAATACCGTAAACGGAAATATTGTGGACCGTAATAAAGGTGAACCGTACTATAGGTGGACCGTAAAAAAGATGGAACAAATGGGATTTTTCCGGAACTTGGAACATTTTTACGGTCCACCTATTTTACAGTTGGGATAGTGGACTTGGCGGTTTTTTTTACGAGTTCCTTCGTGACGAAGTCGCGAAGGAACCAAGGAAATCGTACGACTGAAGCTGCAGGATTAACACCACAGAGCCTCAGCACAGAGTGTGCGCTCATCATCGTCCGGGAACTGTTCTCCCACAGTTACTGCAGGGTGTACTACACTAAAAGAGTACGATTTCCCTGAATTTTCCGGGCACTGATTCACGAATTTACATCTGGAGGGAGCCCGGTGGTCTCAGCTTCTGTCTGCGCGCCCTGCCGTACTGTGGCTGCTTTTGTGGGCTCGTGCATCAGGTTCTACTTTTACTTCTACCGGAACGCTCCTTGCATGGTACTACACTTCTCGAGGTGTGGTGGTGGGTGAGTCTCGAGGTGAGTGGTGGTGATCGTGCCCTTTCCACACGCAGGGAGGACTTGCTTCTCTTGCTGGTGTTGGTTGCGGTGGTGGAGGGAGGGTCCAAAGCTGGGAGGTCGGGAGGCCTACGTGCGGGAGTCTGCGGCGTGGAGGCCGCAGTCCGCGCCCCGCAACCCACCAGCCCGCGGGCGAAAATCGCATTGTCTTTTCCATATGCAGTCCCAATAAATAGTGGACCGTAAAAAAGATGGAACGTTTGGCCTTTTTTTGGGAACTTGGAACATTTTTACGGTCCACCCTTTTTCCGTTTACGGTATTTACGTTCCATAATATTTACGTTCCATAATATTTACGTTCCAAAATATTTACGTATACGGTATTATACATGTATAATAGTTGACATGCAAGTATTATACATGTATAATACATGTATATACTTGTAGTTATACATGTAAAATTTACAAGATCCCACCGTGTGTAACATCGGATCCTCGCGCTGATGGTTTGAGCCAGTGCACCCGCTGCACTAGATACTCCCACCACAATGAGCCAGCGGCGACCAGCAGTGCACTCTCGGCCACGACAAGCCCGAAGCTGCGGACGACAGCGAAAAGGTCAACCCGGCGCATGAGTAAGGAAGCACCCGCCGGGAGGCATGGCAGGCCTAGCGACATGCTCGACACCAAGCCACTGCGCAGCAATTTGGATCCCTGTATACCGAGCTTCTGCAAGGAACCCTCAGGTGCACGGAGGTGATGAGGATAGACAGCAGACGAGCAGATACTCCGCATCGCAGCACCCGGGGGCCTTGTCTCGAAGGACTCGAAACGGACCTACGTGTGTTGACCCCTTCGTCACCGTGTCAAACACATTCAGCTTAAGAGGGACCTCGCAAAACAGCTGCTGATGCCTGCGTTCACGCCGAATCTGCCCGCGTCGTGGCCCCCGATACAAAGCTGGGTGATGTGACGAGTGTATTCACCGATGTGCGCTCCGCAACGCCGATATGAGAGGCGTGAAGCGTACCATGTCAACCCACACGATCCGCTGTCTCATGCAGGCCTGCATAGGCTATGAAGTGAAAATCATTGGAGATGCCTCCATGGTGGCCTTCGTCAACCCTGCGTCCGGTGTGAACTCCGCCATCCGTACGCGCCCTGCTGTCTGCGAAGGCCCAGGCGCAAGAAGCCGAGTAGCGATACAATACGAATTACCGCCACTACATCATGATGATCAGAAGCTGATGAAAACATCGCACCCATACCTGGTGCGAACTGGCGAAGTTGTCTGCGATTGACAGTTCGTCGGTGGACGCTTCCTGCTCTCTGAGACGACTGCGCGGGGCCTGGACAACGGTGCATGAATCACGCGGTCACCTGGGCGAACGGACCTCTCAGATCGACCCTACGTGGTATGACCGTCAGACTAACATAATCCCTGTTTACGTCGAATGTCGACGAGCCCGTCCAGACGACGACTCTATCCTACATATCGATGCGCGGAAAATACTGCTCCCCAGCTGACCGACGACAGTGAACTTCTCGGAGATACTACAGCCGGCGCTAATACACTAGACTGGATCCAGATCGATGATACCCATATATCCTCCCACATGCCCCGCTGAACGATCGTGGACCAACCGCTTCGCCACCACAGAGTTCATCAGCTGTCCCAACTGTCCGCTAAGCCTGCAGCCTGCGCAGACCGACAATGTGACCCACGCGATCGGTGCGATATCACAACGCAGGATGGTATCTACTACTCCTGCATCCTGCGTTGAGACACATGGGTCTGGACTACAACCGCCGACTACGTCTGCTGGAGATCGGATGTCTCAAGGCCAGATCCCGACCCTGACAACACCTGATGACTACTGCGCTACTCCCTTGTATGAGCGAGACTGCGATGGGATCAGGTCGCCCATAGAGAGCAGCGAAGGGATGACAAGTCTTCTCTATGGGCCACCTGTATGTCCTCAATATCGATCGAGCCAGGCGGCAACTAATGACAATCCACGGACCGCCTGGCTTCTCGATATGTCCCATCGCAGACGAGGTATCAGGTGCATGCCAATGCATATATGTATTATCTTGATGGATGTGCATACCGAAAGATGTCTATCAATATGTTGGAACAACCTTACGTGTGTGGTAAAGGATGTTGAGGATAGAGAGATCCGAAACATCAACAAGCTGGAGTTGACCCTCGATAATAAAGGTAACTTTCAATGCAGGCACCCACATTTTGAGGGAAAGCCGGAATTGAAGGTTCTTTTATTATCGGCTAGTCAACCTCCACGACCGGGTTGGAGAACCCGCATTTGGTTCGATCAACGTACCTCGGTACAGAACCAAATAGTTTTTCGACCTCCCACCCGCCCTGCAGGATCCTGTGAACTCACCGACACTTCGTTCCTCCCATGATGGATCTGTTCCCTTCTGCAACACCTACATCTGATACAGGAGACTAGCATATTCCAAACAAACAAAGATCGGCAGCTCTCGGAGTGCTGCGCATCGTGACATCACACTCCAAACCTTTAAAAAAAATAGGCTTTTGACCGCCCACCTATGATGACGGAAGGAAGGGGCTTTGCTTGCTTCACTTTGACGTTTCGCAAATTCGGGCGATGTGTCCTTTCCAATAGCATGATGAAAATCACAGATGGAAATAATTCACATGTGTAGTGATCCGTGGTACATGACCTTTCGGGGTCAAAATGAACAACAAAGCGTTGCGAGAAGACTGCATCTACGGGTTATCCCACCACCCTCCCCCGGGATGACAAGTCTTCTCTATGGGCCACCTGTATGTCCTCAATATCGATCGAGCCAGGCGGCAACTAATGACAATCCACGGACCGCCTGGCTTCTCGATATGTCCCATCGCAGACGAGGTATCAGGTGCATGCCAATGCATATATGTATTATCTTGATGGATGTGCATACCGAAAGATGTCTATCAATATGTTGGAACAACCTTACGTGTGTGGTAAAGGATGTTGAGGATAGAGAGATCCGAAACATCAACAAGCTGGAGTTGACCCTCGATAATAAAAAATCGTTCAAATCGGGGGTCTCCGCAAAAAGCGGTGCAGAAAAGTGCGTTTTTTTTGGAGTGAAGTTCACCTATTTCTATTGGAAGACCGCCGAAGATATGCCCAATCTTGCCGACAAGCGGGGGCCCCCCTATCTTGACCACAACCAACCAAGGGAGGGGGTCGCTGCTGTGTGTTAGCACGGTCCCTCCCCCCGCCCTCTGGGCGAAAAGACCAACAAAGCCAAAAATAATGCCAAAGGAAACAGAGGGGGGTGGGGGCGACGTTTTTAGTGGCATTTCTATGCCACGCCGTGCCCGCCAGAACAACTTGATAAAAGAGTTGCCTGTATCCCCTCCCCTCTCCCCCGTCCCCTCTCCCCCGGGCGACTCGGAGCACGGGCAAAATAAAAAGAGGGAAAAATGACGGTTTTAAAAAATTGTACGGCAGTTACTGCACCTTTCTTTTGCAGGCCCGGGAAAAAAATATCAGCTTCTCTGCGCACGCTTTGCCTTTTTGTTTTTTCACGGTGGGATCTTGTAAATTTTACATGTATAACTACAAGTATAATACATGTATTATACATGTATAATACTTGCATGTCAACTATTATACATGTATAATACATGTATATGCCTGAAATATACATGTAAAATACATGTATATCAAGTAAAAATACAAGTATAATACTTGCATGTCAACTATTATACATGTATTTTTACTTGATATACATGTATTTTACATGTATATTTCAGGCATTTACATGTATTTTACATGTATAATACTTGTCATGCAAGTATTATACATGTAAAATACTTGCATGCAAGTAAAATACATGTATTTTACTTGCATGCAAGTATTTTACTTGTCATGCAAGTATTATACATGTATTTTACTTGTCATGCAAGTATTTTACATGTATAATACTTGCATGACAAGTATTATACATGTAAAATACATGTAAATGCCTGAAATATACATGTAAAATACATGTACCGTATACGTAAATATTTTGGAACGTAAATATTTTGGAACGCTGGTGGGTTGGCGTTCCAGATTTTTTTCGTTCCATAATATTTACAGGGCTTTCTGCGACTCGGGGACTTGGACCAGGTGATCGGACGGCATGCAGAGTCCCTGACGGGACCTACTCGTGCACTTTTCGCGCGATTCCTGACGCAAGCCGTCCTCACCACCGAGTCCCCAACTGGCCCTGTAAATATTTTGGAACGTAAATATTATGGAACGGACCGGCCAAAAATGGGCCCGTTCCATAATATTTACGTATACGGTATATCAAGTAAAAATACATGTATAATAGTTGACATGCAAGTATTATACTTGTATTTTTACTTGATATACATGTATTTTACATGTATATTTCAGGCATATACATGTATTATACATGTATAATAGTTGACATGCAAGTATTATACATGTATAATACATGTATATACTTGTAGTTATACATGTAAAATTTACAAGATCCCACCGTGTTATAGGCGTTTGGGGGGGGGGGGGGGCATGTGCCCTCTGACCTCTCTCTCTCTGTGTTAGGAACTGTGTGCCAGCCTAAAATGTGACCAAAAATCGTGTAGACAGGCTCACCCTTGCACACGAGAGAGGGGTAGCAAGCACCACCTTCGATCAGGTCGTGCAATGTGCGGATTTCTACACCACACGCTTTGTGCACAGCCTCCCAATGGTGCCTCTGAAAGTGACGTCGGAACTGCGTTACAAAGGGGCTCTCAAGGGGGGCCCTCGCTACCAGATGTGACTGAGTGAGAAAAGGTGAGCTCCAGCCCACTTCCCCTCATTGACTGACGAACTGTGACTGGTAGCGAGGGCCCCCAAGAGAACCTGTTTCAATCAAAAGAACGACGTGATGAAGTCCGGCAGTCGGCTTTTTCAGGGCACCGCCCGATCCTCTTTTTTTAATCAAAGACAGGACCTCCTGTCGGTGTCGAAGAGATGGCGAGATGGCGGGACGCGCTTCGGGCTACAAAGAAAAGACCTCTGCGGCAGGGCTGTGGGGAGTTGCCTTTTTTGGTTGTCCGGATTTTTGGCGCACAAAGCAACCGCCAAAGCGCCATCTTTTATTATTTTTTTTTGACGTTTGAAGTTGCGAGCGACGGAGCGTAGCGGAGGTCGCAAAGTAACGGAATGGGTATCGTACGGCTGTAACATTCAGACCAGCATCTCATTAGCTCATCTGCTACTTCGCAGGGCCAAGTCAACAGCCTTGAGGCAAAGTGTGCCCTTCACGAGAGGAAGAGCAGCGGAGCTGATTATTGCAGTTGCTGGGCCTGGGCGTTACTTCCGCCGTATCGCGGAAGGCGTACGATCGTTTAACTTTTATTGTTGTGATTTGCTTGCCTTTTCTTTGATGCTTTCTTTTACGCTTATTGGTGGGATGGCATCTGGTGACATTCGCCCGGGGCGGAGAGTCAAAAAAGAATCCTCTGGCACATGACGACAGCTTATTTTTTGACACCCGCCCGACGAGCTGGGGGTTGAAACCACCACCGCCTCCCACCACCGCCCCATTGCACTGCTACGCTTCTTGATTTTATTTGGCTTCTACAAAAAATCAGCATAATTATGGACGATCGGAAGGCGGGACGGAAGGTGCGTCGCCGTGAACCACACCACGTTGCAACAAACAGGCCAACCCAACACAAACTCACTTTTCAACGAGGCTTCTGACTGCTGACTACTTCGCAGCGGTGCTGTGACCAAACACGATGGTTTCGCGAGTTCCGAGCGACGAAGCGCAGCTAGATCCGCGAAAGTCACGAATGAAATTGTACGGCTTGACGCTGTAGGTTTATCACCCACTCTTTTCATGACCTCAGCACATCCTATGCGACACAAACGTGCACGGCTCTCTAAAAGGAGCCCGGATCTGCTCCCCCCCACCCCCACCCCCCCCAACAGTTGATGGACAATCAACTGTTGGGGGGGGGTGGGGGTGGCCACCCATCAAGCGAAATGAGGAAACGATTTTTTTTTGCTACAGCCTGACCCATGTCACCGGCAAAATAAAGACTGTTGTCAGCACACGCCTGGACACGCACACACGGCAGATGTGCACAAGCAAACAGTGCAGTTGGCAGCTCTGATGGGCTGTGGCTGGACACGACAGTCGACTCACCAACAGGAAGGTGGGGCTCGCGCTCCTCGGGGCGCATTGGGCATATCTTCAGCGGAAAGAGAGGAATAACTTTACCGTAACGTATTGGTCTCGTGATTTTTCTTCGCTGCCATTTCCACGAGACACATCACGGGAGTGGGGGGGGGGGGGAACGGGTACCCACGGATAGTAAGACAATGGGCGATGAAATGTGTGTGTGTGATCGAAACGGAAAAATACCCCCCCCCCCCCCCTCCCCCCACACTCCCCAACCCTCCCCCACCCCCACCACCACCCCCCCCCCCCATCTCTGGTCCTTTTGGTGTTCAGTCATAGCTTCGTCCTACAGCCTCGTCCCCTTCTTCCTCCATCTTGAGATGTTGTCATTATTTTGCCCCTCTCCCCTCCCCCCTCCTTTGAACTGGATCGCTCCTTTTTTTATTCAAAAAAACAAACAACAATAGCTATTTATTACCGGTAATAATAAAGTACTTTATGGATTGAGGGTAATTACGTCCCCGAAGCAAGGTCCGAGGGTGTTTTGTTCCCCGAGGGAAGGCCCGAGGGCGAAGCCCGAGGGCCTTCCCGAGGGGAACAAAAACACCCGAGTACCTTGCTGAGGGGACGTAATTTCCCGAAATCCAGAAAGTACTCAATTAGGACCGGTTATATGGTAGTTTGTTAACGGTCCTGAAACCATTATAATCGGTTACCTGCAGAAAGCCTCCGTAGTACCAGAGCCACAACCTCCACAGATCACGCAACATCACACACATCATGCCCCGCGCCGCCGATCATGACAGCGACAGCAGCAGCAGCACATCAAGTGACGGTGACCTCATGCCAGTCCGCAGCAGGAAGGCATACACCGATCGACTGACTGACTTCGAGGCGTACGTCGCTGAGGAGGCTCCCCGGGTTCGTTCCATGAAGACAATCTACTCCGAGAAGCACATCAAGGGCTATCTCAAGGCCAAGCTGCAGGGGGGTTCTGCCGCATCGTCAATCTGGAACTACTACTCCATCATCAACTTCAAGGTCAAGATTGTCCACGGGAACATGATCAAGACAAAGATGCCACGCCTCCACCAGTACGTGAAGAATCAAACAAAGGGCTACACCACCAAACAAGCCAAAACCTTCTCTTTTCAAGAACTGCAGGACTACATGGACAAGGGCACCGGGTCGCTGGCGAGCAAGCAGGATCGTGCGCTTGTGGTGCTGGCCTTCTTCGGTGGGATGCGCTGCGTTGAACTCCGCAACCTGTCGATCGAAAACATCACCGTCCAAGATGAGCAGATCAGCGTGAAGTTCTACGGTGCAAAGCAGGGAAGCGTCGCGATTGAACGGTCGTTTGTGGTCCCCAAGATGCTGAACGAAGAAGCTGTGTTCTACGACGTCCTCAAGGCCCATCTGGCCCACCTCTCTCTGTCGGACCTCGTGACGGGGCCTGTCGCAAGACGCATCAACAAGGCCGGCAGCGCGTTCCTCGCTTCGCCCATCGGGCGAAACCAATTCTACGGGCTGCCACGGAAGATTGCGCTGTGCCTGGAAAAGGACCCGGAGGGATACACCGGGCACAGCATGAGACGCTCCGCCGCGCTGGCAGCGGCCAATGGCGGCGCGTCCACCATGGATCTCCGCAGGCATTTCGGCTGGCGCGGAGAATCGACGCCGCAGCTCTACCTTGATGCATCCACGACACACCAGCGGAACGTCGCGCACATGATGTCAAGCCAGCCTTCACAGGGGACGACGACGGGAGCGCCAAGCCAGAGCAGGGTGACTGTGGATCTGAACGTCAACCTGCCGAGGTGATGCCCTCTAGCCCCTGTGAAGTGTTGTAGCGAGTAGGAGCAATGTGGATCAAGCAAACTGGCCAGGACCTCGCCCCCACACCGCCCCTGCCCCCAGCCGCTTTTTCCAGGAAATAAAGATTTCCATTATTGCCCTCAATATTGCGGTAATAAGAAAGCTGAGTGTAAATAATGGATGAAGTCACTAAACCCAGGCTATATTCCTGTGACTGCTTTATTTCCTAGTTTTGATAAAAACTTTTTAATTACCGAATGGTCAATAATATCGCCTTTAAGTCTCGTAAAGTGGTTTATTATTACCTCTTGGCTTATGGACTTTCTGCAGGAAACCGGTAATAATGGTTTCAGGACCGGTAATAAACAGATTTTCTTACCTGTCACCCCCCCCCCCCCTCCTCCTTCCTCGCTCTCTCTGACACGCACAACACGATCTCCCCCTCTCTCCTGAATAACGGGGGATGGAGGTGGGATGGACACGGCGTGGGAATCGGGCCTCGGACTGCATTCCGACTAGTCGGGGCATCCCGACGACTGTGTTGTGTATGGTGTAATGGGGGGGATTTTCGCTATAGTGCCGAGATTGGTGCGTTTTTGATTTTTTTTGGCGCATTTCTTCCTCCTGTTCCATACAAGGTGAGAAGAACATCGCCGAAAAAGGTGAAAAAAAACTCTTCCGAAAAGCTGCCGACATGGCGAAAACCCTCTTGGGATATCCTTTGGCACACGCACACCCCCACCCCCAGCACCCAGTCTCCTGCATAACGAGTGAAGGGAGATCAATTGTGCCTCCTTCTGCTATTTTGACTTCAATAACCCCCCACCCCACCCCCAGCACCGTCTCTCCGTCTCGAGTCGCTGGTGAACGAAACCTCCTGGGGCCGATACCGACCCTCAGCTGGCCCCAACCGACAACTGCGTTGAAGGTGTGGACGTTTTCCCTCTCCCACCCCACCCCACCCAGTTGAGGTAATGTTCAACTCACTGACAGCCACCACCCACCCACCCCGCACACTCCTCTGCTGGGTAGTGGGTGTTGTGTGTCTGGCCCGTCCACCTCCTTGTGTTATTTTTTTTTGCGACTGATTTTTTTTTGCGTGGCGCGTAGTTCATTTTGTTGTTCGCGCCGTGTTTGCGGTGTGCGTGGTGCCACTGCTCCGGGAGATCGCCAGTGTGGGGCAAGGGGGGCATTCGAAGTCCCCTCTCTTTCGGGTGCAACTTTAACACTGCGACAAAATAAAAGAGATTTCATGCGTCTGTGCTCCGGTGGACGATCGCATCACGATCAGAGGGCGGGCGGGTGGGCAGGCGGTGCTGATGAGGAGTCCGATTGGCTCTTCGAATAGGTTTTGATCAACGCATCATGGCCTATGCTGTTATTAGAACAGTTTGCTGGTAGGGAAACGAACAGACGATTCCCTCAGACAGCAAAGGAGTACGATTCTCTCTCCGAGTTGTGTACCGCCAAGGCCCCTCCCCCCCTCACCTCTTCACAGGACAAGTGTTGAAATTATGCACATGCCGGTGGATGGGTGGGTGGGCGGGTGGGGGTGGGAACAAGCCAGTATTGATTTTCTTCGAAACACTTTCCGCACTAATTTTCTCTGTCACGCTCGGACCACTCTCCATCGAATGTAATTTTCTTTGAACAAAATCGTGGGCTCTTTGTGGTTTTTCTCCTTTCTTTGGGTGAGCTGGGGGTGTGGGCGTGCCTTCTGTCTTTGTGTCACTATGTGTGTCAAACTGCGTCACTTTGCACCCGGTTTTGTGAGGCACACACACACACATGCAACACACAGCGTGGTCAGCACCCTAGCAAGGGTACGCGCAACACAACTTCTGGTTTCAAAACACACATATACACAGCACAGACACACCAGCTCACCCCTTCTCGCTTTTCTGCGTACTGAACGTTGGGTTTTAGCGTGTTGTCACCCGCACTTCAAATAGGCGGGCCAGGGGGGGGGAGGGGGGGGGGGGGAGTCGAACCCGCTGTTGTGTACATTTTTATGCACTTTTCCTAAGCGAAGCACGGTGGGATCCCGAAAAATATAGTACTATATATAGTGACATGGCGACTATAATAGTCACTATAATAGTGGATGGGTGACTATTATAGTCACTATAATAGTCGCCATGTCCACTATAATAGTCACTATAATAGTCGCATGTCACTATAATAGTCACTATTATAGTGGCATGTCACTATTATAGTGACTATAATAGTGGACTTGTCCACTATTATAGTCACTATAATAGTGGCATGTCACTATTATAGTCACTATAATAGTGGACTTGTCCACTATTATAGTGACTATAATAGTGACATGCGACTATTTTTACAACTATTATAGTGACAATTCTAGTGACATGCGACTATTATAGTGACTATTACAGTCGCCATGTCGACTATATAGTCAGTATGTGCTCAGTATATAGTGAACACATACTTCTATGCGAACATGGGCTGTCACTACATGTCGAGTAAACGGCCAGGACCTGTCACTAAGTGTCCAGTAAACCGCGTTTTTGGTCCACTATATGGCCGGCATTGCGACTATTTTACTGACATGCACTCAACATGTCCAGTATTATAGTGGACGTGTGGCCAACATGTCAGTATTTACTGAACATGTCCACTATTATAGTGACCGCATACACGCATGTCCACTATAATAGCCACTATTTTAGTGGCATGTCCAGAAAATACTGAACATGTCCACTATTGTAGTGTCGCATACACGCATGTCCACTATAATAGTCACTATTTTAGTGACGGCATGTCCAGTATATACTGGCCATTTTACTTGCATGCCGAAGTGGTGCGTTTCCCTTGCGGAACGCCTTGGCAAATGGGTGTCTCCCAAGGCAAAAATGAGTGAACGGGCAGCATGCCGTTCCACATTTTTCCCTCGTGAGGGCGACCCCCTTGCAACGCAAGGTGAAAAATGAAGAAACGGGCAGCATGCCGTTCTACATTTTCCCCTCGTGAGGGTGGCCCCCTTGCACCGCAAGGTGAAAAATGAAGAAACGGGCAGCATGCCGTTCCACATTTTTCGTCTCTGGATCAACAAACGAGAGTGCACCACAAGTCTCGGCATTATCTGCCTTGAGAACCTCTGCACAGGAACCGGAAGCCCCCCTGTGTAGGAGTGATTCAGCAGAGACGAAAAAAATTGTCGCGGTGGCGCATCAGGCGTGTGCCGAGCTATATGTCGACACACCTTCCCGGTGGGCTCCAGGCATTTGCCGAGCTAGTGTATTGTATCAACTGTTATAATAATAATGAGAAAACATCCATGGGTCAGCAGGGAAACCCCTGCTGTGGGGGACAGAATCGACGTGTTTCTTTGAAGAAACAACAACCTGCGGGTTACCGCTGGGGTCGATGTCCAAAGGGGCGCAACACCACGGGGGTGCCACACCGCTTGTCTTGGGAAGTTCTTCACCTTTGGTGAAGGCGGAGTGTTCATATAAGCAAAATTTACGTACACAAGCAGCGCTCAACCATACACCAGCAAACCAAGCAGGTAGCTGCCGAAGGATCGGTTCGTGCACCTGAGTCTGTACTCTATCTGATCTATTCCGGCTTTTCATGCTTGTCCTTTCAGACCGGAGGTCTCTCTCTCAAGGCATATAGTCATTCTCCCTTTGCCACAGACCAGTGGGAGTATGTTTATGTGGAGTCACCTAGAGTCACAGTTATTCGGTGCCACCACGAGAGAGAGTCCAGATTCAGACCGTGTGTCATCCTCTTCCACGGCCAGGCAGAGCTTGCGCGGGGGCAAGATGGCTGAGTTGTCGGGCGTCTACAGATGCTCCACACACACGACGAGCGCCAGCAGGAGTACTGGTTTCCGACCGATTCCCGACCACCTCTAATTCCACAAGGGCGCAGGCAGCCATATGGGGGTTTTCATTCCATTCCCAGACATCCGAACATAGTCACCTAGGGGGGCCACCACGCAAGGCCGCTGACATGCACAGTCTCACGCCGCTTTGTGTACGTAAATCTGCACCCAAAGTTGCCCTGCCCCACCGCCCCCCAACCGCCCGGTAGGTAAGACCCTCGGGGTGCTGCATCCCCATCATCGGGTCACCTAAACTTTCGGCAAAAAAGCACTCCGTCTTGAACTTTAAAAATCTGAAAATTCTGAAAAAGAAAAGCAGCGCAAAGCAAGGCAACAAGGGAGCAATGCGATGGGTGGGGGCACGAGCTTGAACAGGGCAGGGTCAGGGGGGCCGGGCAGGGTCGGGGGGAGTTTAAAATAGCTGGACAATCAGCCATGGTTCTGAGCAATGGCCGTGTCGTCATTGCTCTTTTTATTCATTCTCTTGACATACTGGATACCGTCAATTTTGACACACGTCTGTACCGTCTGTAATCCACGAAATGACCCAAACATGATGTGCTTTATTTTTGGGACCGTCTGTGTGATCAGGATCAAAGATCTCGGGGTTTCTACGACTTCCTTCGAAAATGGAAGGTTCCAGATCACAAGGACCAGACTTTGGGGCCAGATTTTTTTTGCTCTATTTTTGAGGCGAATTTTCACCAAGGCCGAACAGGCCAAATTCGCGGGGCCGTTTTAATGCGTTTTAGGCCTCAAAACAGGCTCAAAAACCAAAAATTCCCTCGAAAATGGGCTCAAATGTGCAAAATGGACCCATCCGAAAAAAAAATCGAAAAGGGTCCCCCTATACATGTCGACTATTATAGTGACTATTATAGTCGCAGGTCCACAAAAATAGTGACTATAATAGTGGCATGCCCACTATTATAGTGAGTATTATAGTCGCATGTCCACTATAATAGTGGCATGTCCACTATAATAGTCACTATAATAGTGGCGTGCCACTATTATGGTGACTATTATAGTGGACATGCGACTATAATAGTCGCACGTCCACTATAATAGTCACTATAATACTGACATGGCGACTATTATAGTCGCCGTGCCACTATTTGCCCAGTATGTGTCCAGTATAATTGAGAATGTGTCCAGTATGTGGCGAGTAAGTGTGACAAATTCGGCAGTATACCATTTCCATATAGTACTATGTGTCCAGTATATAGTCACTATATAGTGGCAACTTATAGTGGACAAAAATAGTACTACATTTTTCAGGATCCCACCGTGAGACCGCCACTCCCCACCCCCCCCCCCTCTCCCGCAGCACTGAATCTCAGGCACAACCTGCATAACGAGTGAAGGGAGATCATCCTTGTGATTCCTCCTACTTCTACTTCAATACCCCACCCCCCACCCCCACCCCACCTCAAACTTACCTATCACCCCCACACCCCCTCTTCCGGGAAGCAACCCTTCCCCCCACCCCCCCACACACACACATACTGTCCGTACTTTCCAAAGCAACTCGCCACCCCCCCCCCCCCCCCCCTCATCCAGTGTCGCGGGTGTCAGGCTCCTGGGGGGGGGGGGGAAGGTGAATGGAACCTGCCGTGGTGTGCCGTGGATCAGTGTGAATATCGCATCAAACAAGCTCTTGCCCTCCCTTGCCCCCCCCCCCCCTCTTCGGACAAAAAAATAGTCTTTGTCAAACTGGAAAATGCAGCAGTCGGGGTGGGGGTGGTGCGAGGTGATCGCCATCACACACAGCTTCTTTGTGCCGTGGCAACAAAGAGAAGCACACATCGCGCTTGCGGCAGGCGCTACCCTTCGGCTCTCTTCTCTTCTCTTCAGATTTGCACCAAACACAGTTTTCACAGCGTGTTTCCGTGCGATTCGACGGAAAGCCTAATTTGAACGATTTGAACGATTTTTGGCCGTGCTCGTAGCATTCCCCGTTGAGGGGGTCGCTATTTCGTGTTCTCCTGGCCGCACGGAGGCATTGCCTTACGTCGCCTCTTCCTCTTTTCCTTTGGTGGTGTGTTGGTCTGGCACAGAGGGCGGGACCGTGCTGATATGCACAGTGACGACTCTCCCTTTTGTTTTGTGCCCGCCTCCACCGAGATTCGGCTGATGCCTCTCAGACTGGGGGCGGGCGGTCGCCGACGCTGACGCGCCTGGCGGCCTGTGGAAAGTGACGTGGGGCTGGGATGGGGGGGGGGGTGCTGGGAGGTCGGGCCGAAGCCCTTGTTCTCTGATGATGTTATTTGGTTCACGCGGAATTTTTATCTCTTGCTTTCGGTTTCTATCTCTCTCTCTCTCTCTCTCGTATGCTTATAGTGTGAATATCCCCGAAACGAAAATACTCGCACCCCAAGGGTGTCGTCTACTTAACTACGCGGGCCCGCGGCCCGGTAGACTCCCCTTGTTTGAGAGAGGAGCTGCTCTGGTGGGGTGAGGGAAGTGACACAGGAGGAGGAGAAGGCGCAGGCGCCACACGGTCTGTAGCGCCCGGTGACGCGCTACGTGAGGAGGGAGGATTAAGGTAGGCCCGGAAGCCTGTGGGCGCGTGCGGTGACCGCGCACGGGCGGAGGAGGAAGAGGCACCAGAACGGGGCCTTTGGGGAAGGGCTGCGTCAACGGACACGCCGTCGGGAGGGGAGGTAGTAGGAGAAGGTGGGTCCGGATCAGCGGCGCCCACGTCAGCGTCAGCGTCAGCGGTGGGGATCACGTGGTCGACCCTAGGCCTTTGGGCAGGCAGTGCCGGGGTGGAACCGGTATGCGCCTCTAAGGCGGTGCGCTTCAGCTGCGCCACGGCGGGGATGGATGGCCTGACGCCGTCGGGTGAGAGCCTCTCTCTCTCTCTCTCTACCACTCAACACAACGTGGCCTCTCTCTCTCTCCAAGATGGAATATCCATGACCTGGCAACCCCTCGTCGTATTTCAATTCTGAGACCCAACCCACACCACACGATATATCCCGATCTCCTCTCTCTATTTAGTTGCGGAGCGCCGCGAATCCGCGAAGTAGCGGAGGAAAATCGTCCGGCTGTGTCATTCGGATCAGCGCCTTAACCTCATATGCCACTTTACAGGAACCACCTTGAGGCACAAAGCGTGCGCTCAACAGAACAGTCGTACATAGCTGTTTATTTTTCAGTTGCTGGGGCCCAGAGGGGGGAGGACGTCTCCCTCCGCCATAACGCGGAAAGAGTACGATTTTCCCGCCCTTTCGAATGGGGGTCTCCCGCTCCAAGAATTCTCCGAGGGAGTTGTTCCATGCAAGAAGACTTGGTATTCGCTAATGTGCGCACAAGCGGGGGGGAGGGGGGGGGGGGGGAAAGAACAGGAAAAAAATACAATACGGAAAACGAGGAGTAGGATGCGGACTCCCGGTTCTCGCGGTGTGTACTCTAAGGGACACACCCGCGATGCCAGCACGCCAACCCAAACTACAATACGGAAAGAAGTGATTTTTTTTGGTGGGAAAGTGCCTGTCAGTTGCAGCGAATTCACGGCGACACGGATGAGTTTGTGGCTTTTTTTCTCGAAATATTTTTTTTTCTGGTTTTTTTTCTGCGAGGCGTTCGGTGTGCTGTAGACTCAAACCTATCCACGTGGGGTATGTGTGTGCGTGTATGTCTGGGGTGGGGCAGACTGCCAATCCCTTTCTCGCACAACATCGACAACCCGCTCTCCTCCCCTCCCCTCTCCTCCAGACGCACTCCCGAGACCCGCAACCCTGATTCGGCCGTAATTATGCAAAGAAAACGCAGGCAGCACGGCAGTGCACGACCCCCCTCCCGCCCTCCCCCGCCCCCTCTCTCTGACCATTTTGCTGAATCTTGCAACACCACCACAACCACAACCCGCCACCACCACACAGTACAGGGGTTGGAATTGCCCTATTATTTTCCCTCCCCCCCCTCCACCCCCGAGGGGAGGGGGGAGAGTGGGGGGGGGGGGGGGAAAGGGGAGGGGGAGGAGGGGAAGACAACCCCACCCCCACCCCCACCCCCCACACACACACACACAACACGCACACGCGTTACCCCCCCCCCTCCTCCTCCTCCCCCACCTCGAAAAGACCTGGGGGGACTGGAGGCCGAAGGGGGGCGTGGGGTGGGGGGGGTGGGTGGGTGGGTAGAAGAAGTCCCCCCCCCACCACCACACCCACCCACCCATCCACCCCTTTTCATCTGTTTCTGATCAGCACCACTGATCCTGCCCTTATTGGGTGGTGGTGTTAGCGACATGGGGCCAAAGCTGCGAGGGATCGGCCTCCCTGGGAGGGGCGTTGCTGTTGCACCCGGGGGACGTGCAACGGTTGTCGCCAGCGCCGTCGCCGACACCGACCGTGACTACGTCGAGGCGAAGGTCGGGGAGAACGGAAGGGTGTTCTTTGAAAACGGGCAGGGCCAGGAGAAGCTTGTGGAGAACAACCGGAGGGGCGACGAGGATATCTTCCAAAACTCTGCCTCCCCGGCTGGGCTTTCGCCTGACCCCGATCGCGACACAGCCCCGGGTGCAGGGGCAGGGGACGGAGCGGGGCAGGCTGCCAACGCTCCGACGAAGAAGCCAGGCCACGTCGACCCCCTGACCCGAGGTACAGCAGGGAGCACCCCCATCACATACCACTCCGCGTTCTCCCCGCTCCCGTCGTCGGCGTTGCAGATCCCTTTCCCCTCCTCCCCCCCGACGTCCTTCGAAGACACCTCTGGGAGCGGGTTCCTCACCGCATCGGAGCAGCTGGCGACCCCCGTGTCCCCCGAGGCTGCCGATGCATCGAAGGCGCGCCCCGCCACAACACCCCCTGTTGGAACGCCCGGCGCCTCACCTCCCCCGCCTGCCGCCGGCGATGCCAACGGGGGCTTTGAGGGGACGGCAGGGGGTGTGCCGGTTGTTGTTGCCCCTGTGGGGGTGGGGGGTGGAGGTGGCGGGGGCGGGAGCACCGCGCCAGCCGCAGCGGCGGTGTCGGCAGCGGCAGCGCCGAAGAAGGCTAGGCTCTCCTATGAGAATCTGAAGATCACGATGAAGATCGGGAGGGGCAGGTTCGGGGATGTCTACCGGGTGACGAACAAAAATGACAAGTGCGAGATATACGCGCTGAAGAAGGTGTCGTACTGCAGCAGCAGCGAAGAGGTGAAGAACATAACCTGGTCGAAGCGCCCGAAGAAGCATCTCCTCACGTCACACACAGCTTACTGGAGCCGCTCCCGCAACGAGGTCTGCATTCTCATGGAGTATATGCCGTATGGATCGCTGCAGGACTACGTCGAGAATATGAAGAAGAGTGGGAAGAGGGTGTCAGACCACGACCTGAACATCGTTGCGATGAGCATGATCGACGGGCTGTATGTGCTGGAGAAGCGCCACATGGTTCACCGTGACATCAAGCCGGCGAATATCCTCATTGGCGCGGGGGGGATCGTGAAGATCGGGGATTTCGGCGTGTCGCGCATCACGGAGAAGAACGACAACTCGCAGGCATACACGCAGGTGGGGTCGGAGATCTGGCTGGCGCCCGAGAGGCTTGAGGGGAAGGGGTACTCCTACCCGTCTGATATTTATTCGTTCGGCCTCGTGTTGGCGTACTGTGGGTTGGGGCACTGCCCCGTCGATCAGTTCACAGAAAACCGGCAGGTGTCGCTCCAGGCGATTCACGAGGAGAAGCTTGCTGCAGGGGAGTCAGTCGAGATGATCGATTCCAGGGTTGCGGAGCTTGTGTCGCAGTGCACCCACACCGACCCGCAGCGGCGCCCGAACGCAAAAACGCTCATGAAAAAGTATGAAGCGATACCGCAGTTCAAAGCGCTCATAGATTCGGGGGTTTATGGCGTCGATGTCTCTACCCTGCATCCCTTCCATGAAGATGACATCGAATGCCTTCTGACGAACGACTCACCGTCCCTCGAAGGGGGCGAGACTTGCTCGTCCTATGCAGAAGGCACACCCGTGGGTGCTGCCGTCTAATGGCAAGTTGGGGAGGGGGGGGGGAGAAGAAGAATATGAAGTAGACGAAGAAATGCAAACCAAACAAAAAAACCAACGGGAAAGACTTCTAAAGTGAATGTTACGTCAGTTGGTTGTGTGTGTGTGTGTGTATCGGGGTTGCTGCAGATCGGAGGGCGGGCTCCACCCGTCGCGTCGGCGCGCCCCGATTAAAACGAAAAACGAATGAACTGAGGGGGGGAGGGAGGGGAAGTGGAGGATTTTCAGACGTCGTGCTCGGTGTCCCGGAGTGTGGGTGTGCTGTGTGCCGTGTTAGTGTGGCCGTATTGTTTCTCACCAACACCATGATGGGATGGGTGTGAAGTGCCATGTGCCCTGCTCCTTTGGGTGCGCGGCACCAGCACCCTTCCATTCGGCGCGTGGGGTATGGACAGCGTCAATGCCACAGCATATCAGAAGCAAAGCTGCCTGATGAAATCCATTCCCCGCCTTGTGAAACCTACTGTTGTCCACCGTCCTCCGCACCCACACTCTGCGTGTTGTGTGTGGGGAGGTGGCAGAGCGAGGTGTGTCGGCGATTCTCTCCAAAAGGCTGAGGAGAGTTGCCGCCACTCCTTCATTGCAACAGCGAGGTCTTCTCGGGGGGGGGGGGGGTTTAGTTATCAACAGAAGTGTGCGGTCAGTCGGAGCCAGGGAGCTCTTCGCGTGTGGGGCATTGCGAACACTTCACACCACCACCTACCAGAGGCGGTGGGGCGTATTCTGCGTTGGAATAACGAAGCAGTAGGTAGCTTCTTGGTTTTCTTCCCCCCCCCCCCCCCCCGTCGCCCATGGTTTTATAGTAGAGAGGTTTGCTGATGGTGGTTTAGGGTCTGCGTTCCAGCATAACAACATTCCGTGCCCTGGTGTCGCCTGCCCGCCTGCCCCTAGGGCTTACCTAGTCTGAGGTGATATTGACCCGTTCATGCCGATGAGGAATCAGCGGTGGGGAGGAGAGGGGGTGACGTATACAGAGTAGTTTCATTAGTGAGCGGGCCCGCGGTGTTCGGACCATCGCCATGCTTGCGACAGGCTGCCAGGAGTTGGGAAACAATTCCTTTTTTGGCAGCCATTTTTTTTTCTATTCACGATCCAGCTCGACAGGGGGGAGGGGGGCGGGGCGGGGTGGGTGGGTCGCATATCACCCGAAAACATTTCGGGTCCTCATATTTTTCTTCTTTCAAAAAACAGAATGCGGGCCTGTCCGTGCCGGGCGGGTGGGGGGGGGTTAAATGATTCCACGCCACAAAAAAAAACAGGGTGATTCTTGCACAGTGGTCGCGCTAACTTCACTCCCTACTCCCGGCATTTTCGACGATTTTTTGAGGTACGTTTTTTATTTGCAAACAGGGATTTGTCCACAACTCGAAAAGTTTTGGTACCCCAATTCAGTATGAAAAAAGTGCACCAAAAAAATGAAAGTGACCCCATGGCGTTTCGCACGGATCTCAAATATTCAAAAGAAGGCAGAGACGGGGAGAGAAAAAATGGGCCCCGCGGGGCGGGGGTGGGTGGTGGGGGTGGGTGGCCTTGATGGCTGCTGCCTATCACGCCCTGAGGTTCGCCGTTCCCCAAACTTTCACAAGCATCGCTTTGCATGAAACTCTCAGCACCCCTTTTGCCTTCCCTACCGAGTGACTGCTTCCCGCGCAGCACTGGGCTCCGACCTGATGTCGGAGTGATCCACACGAGTTCAGCTCGGAACAGATGTTCACTACCGTGGCCTCCGGCGGCTGGGGGGCTCCGCCCCCCAGACCCCCCTGTATCGCTAGGCTGCAGCGTGTGCCTGTCTTGTAGCCAAGTCCTTTGGGTTCACATCAGCGAATGGGACCCAGACCACTCTCAGTAGCCTCAGGAGGACGCATCCAACTCACACAGAATCTGTACGCCCGCAACTCCCACGCGCTCCCACTACGGCGCAAGGAACAGATACTCACTACCGTGGCCTCCGGCGGCTGGGGGGCTCCGTCCCCCAGACCCCCCCTGTATAGCGTGTGCAGCACTACAGCGTGTGCACGAGGTTTCACATACAACATGCTTCGTGGGGTCCCCACGTCCAGTGCTGGCATCAGTGTCTTGAACAGGCTACACCCTCGCCGTATCAGGGGTGGCACTCAAGCTGGCACATGTTTGCCTACTTGGTGGCGTTGTTGGCAGTTGAGCTGAGTGGGGAACTCCCGTCCCTGCTTTCCGAGCAGGTGCCTGACCCCTAGCCCGGGTTGTTACTGATCACATGCTGTAGAGACAACCAGGACGGAAAATTTGAGTGTCTTCAAACAAGCCCGTTTTTTCAAAATGACCCCACTACGATCCGGGCGAGGCTCGGAAATGCAACGAAACGCGGTTTCCCCGCCCAAAAACGAGCGCCTTTTTCAGGTACGTTTTTTCGCTCCCGATTTCCAAATTTTGGGTGATTTTTCCAATATTTAGCGCGACCACTGTTCTTGCAAGGGTGTTCACGACACAGCTTTATATATTTTTACCTCTGGGGGTAGGGTAGCCCTGTTCCCGGAAGTTGAGCCCAACTAGTAGTTGGGGAGTCCACCGTGCAGCGTATAGCGCACCTGAGCATACCCACTTTGCTCTTGATGCGATCTCCGCTGCAGCGCCTGTGTGCAGTGTGTAGGTCCTGCTACCCGAAGCCTTGGCCTCCCAGCTCCACCTGAACCACTTGCTATAGCGGCTGTGCAGCGTCCCCTGCAGTGGGCCTGGCCAGGAGGATGCATCTCCCGTCTCTCTTGATGGGTGGTGAGAAGATGGGGTGTATCCGCCACATCTCCGGTGTGGCCAGCAGTCTTGCAAAAAAAGGGGGGGAGGGCACGCTGCGAACCCCTGCTTCCAAACACGCATATACATCAGCCAGCCCCCCCCCCCCCCTCTGTCGAGCGCAGGGTATATTTTGCCCTTCCACTTGAGGGGTGGTTTTGAAAAGTGCCAAACAAGATATAACAAACAGATTTGCCCTCCACACAATAGGGGGAAAAGGGGTGTGTGTGTGTGTGTGTGTGATTTTTTTCTTTCGTTTTCGTCAAATTCAGGGCATAAGATAGCTTTTCTGACCGGGGCCCAATAGGTGGGGGTTAGGTGGGGGTAGCGCGCGCGCGGCTTCGCCGCGCGCCTCGTGCACTTACTTGTCAGTTTGCACCCCGGTAGTTGCCACCGATGGTGTCGACTCTCTCCAGCTCCTCGCTGCAATCATGCACTCCTGCAACTCCTTGAATGTACTGTACTTGAGAGTGCGCGGCTTACTGAGGAAACGTGCCACGTACTGCCCCATCGCTGCCTGTGTGATACCCCCTCAGCGTCGATCAGAAGCAGGCTCTCCATCGTCAGGTCGAGGAGGGAGCCTCTGAGACATGGTTTCACCCATTTCATCAAACTGAACACCCTCTCGACCCCAGCAGTTGAGAGGGGCAGAGAGAGAGCTATCTCGCAAGGACTTGGTTACTGGACGGGCACACGCTACATGGGGGTCTGGGGGGCGGAGCCCCCCAGCCGCCAGAGGCCACGGTAGTGAACATCTGTTCATTGTGGGCGTAGATTCTGTGTGAGTTGGCGCGTCCTCCTGAGGCCTGAGGCTACTGGAGCGGTTGGATTCCCTGACCTACTGGGTATCGAAGGATCCAGGGGGGTCTGGGGGGCGGAGCCCCCCAGCCGCCGGAGGCCACGGTAGTGAGCATCTGTTCCTGTAAAATCATGCTCTCTTCGACGTCGACCGTCGAACCAGTGTAACCGGGTTGACGCTCTTCTATGGGGGGTGGAAACCCAAACCACCCCCACCAGCAATCATGGCGACAGGTGTGGCTCTATTTTGGGGGTATTTTGGCCGATTTTCGAAATCCTATTTTGGTTTTTTTGCACTTTTTTTGGGTGCTTTTTTGCACGATTTCTGTGCCTCAGACACAGATTTTGGTGTGATTTTTGCGCTATTTTGATTCACTCTGCCTGACCGATGCATACGATTCGAAAAAATGGCGAAAAAATCGCTATCAACAACGGTGAACGAATGGAGGTAGATGGGGAAGTGGAAGGACACAGCACGCCCTCCCACTGCTCGCCACCTGTACACTACCTCTCTGTTCAAGGCGGTCAGTGCCTCTTGGTGCTGCACACAAATCACTGCTGCATCCCAGGGCGCCTTCCCTTGTGAGAATAGCGAAACCTCTGCGGTTGCAGTTTGGTGGTTGAGGCCGGCGGTGGTGACATCACTTTGGTGACTGTGATTCCTTCCCCCTGAGCTCGACCAGATCCAGGTCGACCTGGTGCTGTGTGGCTCCTGGTGTGGTATCTCCTTGCTTCCTCGCACACATACACGTGGTTCCTCGCCACGGATGCCCACCAAGTCGAACCCGAAACATGATCACGGGCCCACGACGACCCTTTCGAGATGTCATGGCCGCAAGCCCACAAACCCGATCGCATTCGCAAGGTGGTTCGTCTCTTAGAGATCAGTGCTCGGGCCCAGCCGAGGGTGCTGGAACCGATATGCCACAGCCCCGTACGCGCAAGGACTTGGCTCCAAGACCAGGCACAAGCCACAGGGGGGTCTGGGGGGCGGAGCCCCCCAGCCGCCGGAGGCCACGGTAGCGAACGTCTGTTGGCCTGGCTCCATAGTCGCATACGCTCAAGTACAACACAACTGACAGATAGCGGCTATAATCATAGCACAGGTCGCATGGGGGGGTCTGGGGGGCGGAGCCCCCCAGCCGCCGGAGGCCACGGTAGTGAACATCTGTTGGTTTGAGCTCGAGAGCAAGCCTCTCACACCACCGCCCTCCGACCCCCCTCTCCACCCCCAGGTGCAAAATTTTTTTGCATCCGGAAAATGTGTTCTTTTGAATGTTTGAGCACATCCAAGACCGGGAACATAAAATTTTTCTGCCAATACCAAGTAGGGTCACAATAAAATCCAAAAGAAAAAAGTGCAAAAAAATAGTGCAAAAAAATATTTTTTCCCCAAATTCCTATTTTCATTCCGTGAAATAGATACACGCCTGCATGGCGATCGGCTTTTTTTTTTTTTAGTGAGGGCGGCTACCCCCACCTAATCCGCCGCTCAGCCCGCCAACTGGGGCTAGCCCCCCTAGCCCCACCGCTATCTTTTCCCCTGGTCAAATTATAACGGTTTCCCGGGGTTCACGGTGGGATCTTGTAAATTTTACATGTATAACTACAAGTATAATACATGTATTATACATGTATAATACTTGCATGTCAACTATTATACATGTATAATACATGTATATGCCTGAAATATACATGTAAAATACATGTATACACGGTGGACTCCAGCGGGGGTAGGGTAACCCTTTTCGGGAGTCTCAACTAGGGGGAGTCCAACTCCCGCTAGCGGGAGTATAGACTCCCGCTAGCGGGAGTCTATACTCCCGCTAGGGGGAGTCTGACTCCCCCTAGCGGGAGTCTTTTCACCTATTTTCACTCATTTTCCCCATGATACCTATGCAATGTGGCACTCGTCACTGAAGTACAGCCACACCAAACGAAACGGACGTTTCCACCCATCCCAGCTCGCAGACCTGATTCACAAAAATGGGGAAGACGACAACGAATCCGGCAGCGAAGCCGGCGGCAAAGTCGATTAAGAAGAAGAAGAGCGCAGAGAGTCCCGAGGCTGCGGAGGCGACGAACATTGTGCATGATTTTTGCACGGCCTTCCCTGTTAAAAAAGGGGGCAGTGTGCTGACACTGGGATCCATTAGAAGGCTCCTAGCAACGGTGTTGAGCAAGGAGCTCCACCAGCACAGCACCCAGATGGCCAACGCAATCATCGCCATGTCTTCCCTGACATGGATAAGTTCGCTGTCAGGGAAGTCGCAACGATGCGGAAGGAGGGCGCTCTCCGTCATATACAAGGTGGAGGCGAAGTATGGCAAGGTGCAGGATACAAACGTGTCGTCGGGGGCAGCCTGAAGCCGCGAATGATCGCGACACGGGCGAACGGCTTGGCACCGTGGGTCTGGATAGATGCTGGAGTTCGGCCGGGTGAAACCGGAAGTCGCAGCAAAATTTGCCCCCCCAGATTTCTTCCTCAAACCCACCCGTGGGCTGATCCGGCCTTGCACGGTGGACTCCAGCGGGGGTAGGGTACCACTACCGGGTTTAACCCTTTTCGGGAGTCTCAACTAGGGGGAGTCCAACTCCCGCTAGCGGGAGTATAGATCAGCAGTGGGCAACAATGAGGCGATGCGGGGGGCGAGGGCACCGATGCTCACTGTGCGACATCCCAGAAGAACGCTGGTATCAACAGGTGCATCGATACCCGCACCTGACTCTCTCTGAGATGAAAGAGGCTGGCTACCCCTCCCTCTTGGCAGGTGTGCTTCCCAATGCCCGCTACGTCACCCCAGCACTCCATGACTGCAAGGGGCTCGCCATGCGGCTGATCAGGGTACTGGATGACAGGGGTGGAGCTTGGGGGTTTTTTCGGGTCAGCTGACCTGATTTTCTGCAGGCCCTCACAAAAAATCAGGTCAGGGGTAAAAAGAAAAAAAAATATAGATTTTCGGGAAACCGGAAAAGTTGGCTCCTCGCCTTGGGGCCTCAAGGTGACCAGGAGGCGTTTCGTGAGCAAAGTGACCCCAGCGACATGAGCACAGGCCTCAAACAGTCACAATAGAGGACAAATGAAGCTGCCCAACCCGTACCGTGCAACAGACGTTTACTACCGTGGCCTCCGGTGGCTGGGGGGCTCCGCCCCCCAGACCCCCCTGTGGCATGTGCCTGTCTTGTACCCAAGCCCTTTACATCAGGGAATCTCAGTATCCTCAGGAGGACGCAGCCAACTCACACAGAATCCGTACGCCCGCAAGTCACAGATGTTCACTACCGTGGCCTCCGGCGGCTGGGAGCTCCGCCTCCCAGACCCCCCCTACGGCATGTGTTTGTCTTCTAACCAAGTCCTTGCGCGTCCGGGGCTGCATATCGGTTCCGGTACCTCGCGGGAGGCTGGGCCCGAGCACTGATCTCTGAGACGAACCGGGGGGGAACCCATAAGAAAAAATTGGCTGACCCGATCTGACCCGATCCAGCCCGCAACCCCATATTTCAAGCTCCACCCCTGCTGGATGAGACAACAAAAAAATATTCGACAAGACCTGTACAAACCTTGCACTGAATGTGTCGCAGCATGGGACAGGTGCTCAGTTCCGGAAGGTCGTGCTTGCCTGTCACAGGACACACCTACAAGGGCTTGTTCCGCTACCTCTTTGTCTCCCTTGCAGACCTCATGCATTTCCGGTATGCAGACATCCCCTGGCGCTTCTGGGGATGCAAGGATGAGTCAGCCCGGATTCCCTTCTTGCGTGCTCGGATCTCAGGGCATATATTTCACTGGTTGATGGAGCATGCCGAAAAGGGATCAACGCGCAATGCCTACGTACACAGTCTCCATCATTGGTGGGCTCCAGAAGATGCAGTGCCTCTGCAGAACAACGACGAATTTGAAGAAGCAGAGAACGGACATCGCAAGAAAGATGCCGTTACAATCGCCAGCTCCGCAACTTACGAGAGAGATCTTGCGATGGCAGAAGAGAAGCGGCGCGCATCGGGCATGCCTTGGAAGGTTGCGCACCTGTCGCAGGACGGGATCCTCGGGTATAGAGAAGTCATCCTGTGTCCGTGTCTGCACACCCGACACGCTCATAGATTGGCTGTGTATGTTCTTTGCACACAGTTGACACAGCTGCAGAAGGGGTTTGTGCACTGCAACACACAGGACTTCGTTGAACCCATCAGCGCGCCCTACTTCCTGTTCCGGTTCCCCGAAGGACACCGCAAATTATCGCTCTGCTTGTGCAAAATGCCAATCCCGCTGGGGGCGACTTTCACACCATTCGTGTCATCCGAGGCGACTTTGAGCACGCTTGACCAACGCGCACAGCAGGAGGGGGATGACAGTTCTGACGAAGAAGATGAGGCCTGCAGGATGGCTTGTCTTGCCCAAGGTGTAACACAACTACGACAGGCGATGGCCGCACTTTGACACCTCAAATTCTAACCGCTCACCTCCGCAGGTGTAGCCGCTACCAGGAGGATAGGTAGGTAGTCCAGAGTCCGGGGAAACTGACAGAAGCAAAACAAGCCCCTCCCCATCCCTCTTCCACCATGATTTTACCCCCCACGCCAGTAGACTGTAACTATATCATGGGAAAAATGGATGAAAATAGGTGAAAAGACTCCCGCTAGGGGGAGTCAGACTCCCCCTAGCGGGAGTATAGACTCCCGCTAGCGGGAGTCTTTGACACCCGCTCAGACTCCCGCTCCCAGACTCCCGCTAGGGCCGCTGGAGTCCACCGTGTATCAAGTAAAAATACAAGTATAATACTTGCATGTCAACTATTATACATGTATTTTTACTTGATATACATGTATTTTACATGTATATTTCAGGCATTTACATGTATTTTACATGTATAATACTTGTCATGCAAGTATTATACATGTAAAATACTTGCATGACAAGTAAAATACATGTATAATACTTGCATGACAAGTAAAATACTTGCATGCAAGTATTATACATGTATTTTACTTGTCATGCAAGTATTTTACATGTATAATACTTGCATGACAAGTATTATACATGTAAAATACATGTAAATGCCTGAAATATACATGTAAAATACATGTACCGTATACGTAAATATTTTGGAACGTAAATATTATGGAACGTAAATATTTTGGAACGCTGGTGGGTTGGCGTTCCAGATTTTTTTCGTTCCATAATATTTACAGGGCTTTCTGCGACTCGGGGACTTGGACCAGGGGATCGGACGGCATACAGAGTCCCTGACGGGACCTACTCGTGCACTTTTCGCGCGATTCCTGACGCAAGCCGTCCTCACCACCGAGTCCCCAACTGGCCCTGTAAATATTTTGGAACGTAAATATTATGGAACGGACCGGTCAAAAATGGGCCCGTTCCATAATATTTACGTTCCATAATATTTACGTATACGGTATATCAAGTAAAAATACATGTATAATAGTTGACATGCAAGTATTATACTTGTATTTTTACTTGATATACCGTAAAAGGAAATATTGTGGACCGTAATAAAGGTGAACCGTACTATAGGTGGACCGTAAAAAAGATGGAACAAATAGGATTTTTCCGGAACTTGGAACATTTTTACGGTCCACCTATTTTACGGTTGGGATAGTGGACTTGGCAGTTTTTTTACGAGTTCCGAGCGACGAAGTCGCGAAGGAACCAAGGAAATCGTACGACTGAAGCTTCAGGATCAACACCACAGGGCCTCAACACATAGTGCGCGCTCACCATCGTCCGGAACTGTTCTCCCACAGTTACTGCAGGGTGTACTACACTAAAGGAGTACGATTTCCCTGAATTTTCCGGGCACTGATTCACGAATTTACATCTGGAGGGAGCCCGGTCGTCTCAGCTTCTGTCTGCGCGCCCTGCCGTACTGTGGCTGCTTATGTGGGCGAGCGCAGCAGGTTCTATTTTTACTTCTACCGGAACGCTCCTTGCATGGTACTACACTTCTCGAGGTGAGTGGTGGTGATCGTGCCCTTTCCGCACGCAGGGAGGCCTTGCTTCTCTTGCTGGTGTTGGTTGCGGTGGTGGAGGGAGGGTCCAAAGCTGGGAGGTCGGGAGGCCTACGTGGAAGTCTGCGGCATGGAGGCCGCAACCCACCAGCCCGCGGGCGAAAGTCGCATTGTCCGTTCCATATTCAGTCCCAATATATAGTGGACCGTAAAAAAGATGGAACGTTTGGCCTTTTTTTGGGAACTTGGAACATTTTTACGGTCCACCCTTTTTCCGTTTACGGTACATGTATTTTACATGTATATTTCAGGCATATACATGTATTATACATGTATAATAGTTGACATGCAAGTATTATACATGTAAAATACTTGCATGACAAGTAAAATACATGTATAGCACATGACATGCAAGTATTATACATGTATAATACATGTATATACTTGTAGTTATACATGTAAAATTTACAAGATCCCACCGTGTTGGGGTGGACGGACCTCGAGACCCCCCCCCTCCTCTCCCCCCCACGGTGGGATCTTGTAAATTTTACATGTATAACTACAAGTATATACATGTATTATACATGTATAATACTTGCATGTCAACTATTATACATGTATAATACATGTATATGCCTGAAATATACATGTAAAATACATGTACCGTAAACGGAAATATTGTGGACCGTAATAAAGGTGAACCGTACTATAGGTGGACCGTAAAAAAGATGGAACAAATGGGATTTTTCCGGAACTTGGAACATTTTTACGGTCCACCTATTTTACGGTTGGGATAGTGGACTTGGCGGTTTTTTTTACGAGTTCCTTCGTGACGAAGTCGCGAAGGAACCAAGGAAATCGTACGACTGAAGCTGCAGGATTAACACCACAGAGCCTCAGCACAGAGTGTGCGCTCACCATCGTCCGGGAACTGTTCTCCCACAGTTACTGCAGGGTGTACTACACTAAAGGAGTACGATTTCCCTGAATTTTCCGGGCACTGATTCACGAATTTACATCTGGAGGGAGCCCGGTGGTCTCAGCTTCTGTCTGCGCGCCCTGCCGTACTGTGGCTGCTTTTGTGGGCTCGTGCATCAGGTTCTACTTTTACTTCTACCGGAACGCTCCTTGCATGGTACTACACTTCTCGAGGTGTGGTGGTGGGTGAGTCTCGAGGTGAGTGGTGGTGATCGTGCCCTTTCCACACGCAGGGAGGACTTGCTTCTCTTGCTGGTGTTGGTTGCGGTGGTGGAGGGAGGGTCCAAAGCTGGGAGGTCGGGAGGCCTACGTGCGGGAGTCTGCGGCGTGGAGGCCGCAGTCCGCGCCCCGCAACCCACCAGCCCGCGGGCGAAAATCGCATTGTCTTTTCCATATGCAGTCCCAATAAATAGTGGACCGTAAAAAAGATGGAACGTTTGGCCTTTTTTTGGGAACTTGGAACATTTTTACGGTCCACCCTTTTTCCGTTTACGGTATATCAAGTAAAAATACATGTATAATACTTGCATGTCAACTATTATACATGTATCTTTACTTGATATACATGTATTTTACATGTATATTTCATGCATTTACATGTATTTTACATGTATAATACTTGTCATGCAAGTATTATACATGTAAAATACTTGCATGCAAGTAAAATACATGTATTTTACTTGCATGCAAGTATTTTACTTGTCATGCAAGTATTTTACATGTATAATACTTGCATGACAAGTATTATACATGTAAAATACATGTAAATGCATGAAATATACATGTAAAATACATGTATATCAAGTAAAGATACATGTATAATAGTTGACATGCAAGTATTATACATGTATTTTTACTTGATATACCGTATACGTAAATATTATGGAACGTAAATATTATGGAACGGGCCCATTTTTGCCCGGTCCGTTCCATAATATTTACGTTCCAAAATATTTACAGGGCCAGTTGGGGACTCGGTGGTGAGGATGGTTTGCCTCAGGAATCGCACGAAAAGTGCACGAGTAGGTCCCGTCAGGGACTCTGTATGCCGTCCGATCACCTGGTCCAAGTCCCCGAGTCGCAGAAAGCCCTGTAAATATTATGGAACGAAAAAAATCTGGAACGCCAACCCACCAGCGTTCCATAATATTTACGTTCCATAATAATTACGTTCCATAATATTTACGTTCCAAAATATTTACGTATACGGTACATGTATTTTACATGTATATTTCAGGCATATACATGTATTATACATGTATAATAGTTGACATGCAAGTATTATACATGTATAATACATGTATATACTTGTAGTTATACATGTAAAATTTACAAGATCCCACCGTGCTGTCAACGAATATTGGAGGCTCCAGAAAACGGCAACCATTTCCGAAGTCGATCTAAACGAACGTCTAAATTGAGAGTTTCAGCTGCCAGATGTGAATGGGCCAACCCACAAAACAAGAAACCCCCCCCCCCCCTCCCCGCCTTCATTTTGACTGTCGAGGATGTTTGGTCAATTTACCCTGTGTAACTCTTCACGTGGAGTGGAGGGGGGGGGGAGGTGGCATGGAAACCTATTTTATGGCGCTTTCAAAATCACCCCCCCCCCCCCCCCAGGCCCTGGGGTAAGGATTTTTGGTAGTTCACGGATTTCCTCCGGGGGGGGGTAGGGGGGGGGGGGGCTCCCCGCGCACGGTGGGATCTTGTAAATTTTACATGTATAACTACAAGTATATACATGTATTATACATGTATAATACTTGCATGTCAACTATTATACATGTATAATACATGTATATGCCTGAAATATACATGTAAAATACATGTATATCAAGTAAAAATACAAGTACCGTATACGTAAATATTATGGAACGTAAATATTATGGAACGGGCCCATTTTTCGCCGGTCCGTTCCATAATATTTACGTTCCATAATATTTACAGGGCCAGTTGGGGACTCGGTGGTGAGGACGGCTTGCGTCAGGAATCGCGCGAAAAGTGCACGAGTAGGTCCCGTCAGGGACTCTGTATGCCGTCCGATCACCTGGTCCAAGTCCCCGAGTCGCAGAAAGCCCTGTAAATATTATGGAACGAAAAAAATCTGGAACGCCAACCCACCAGCGTTCCAAAATATTTACGTTCCATAATATTTACGTTCCATAATATTTACGTTCCAAAATATTTACGTATACGGTATAATACTTGCATGTCAACTATTATACTTGTATTTTTACTTGATATACCGTATACGTAAATATTTTGGAACGTAAATATTATGGAACGTAAATATTTTGGAACGCTGGTGGGTTGGCGTTCCAGATTTTTTTCGTTCCACAATATTTACAGGGCTTTCTGCGACTCGGGGACTTGGACCAGGTGATCGGACGGCATACAGAGTCCCTGACGGGACCTACTCGTGCACTTTTCGCGCGATTCCTGACGCAAGCCGTCCTCACCACCGAGTCCCCAACTGGCCCTGTAAATATTATGGAACGTAAATATTATGGAACGGACCGGCCAAAAATGTGCCCGTTCCATAATATTTACGTTCCATAATATTTACGTATACGGTACATGTATTTTACATGTATATTTCAGGCATTTACATGTATTTTACATGTATAATACTTGTCATGCAAGTATTATACATGTAAAATACTTGCATGACAAGTAAAATACATGTATAATACTTGCATGACAAGTAAAATACTTGCATGCAAGTAAAATACATGTATTTTACTTGCATGCAAGTATTTTACTTGTCATGCAAGTATTATACATGTATAATACTTGCATGACAAGTATTATACATGTAAAATACATGTAAATGCCTGAAATATACATGTAAAATACATGTACCGTATACGTAAATATTATGGAACGTAAATATTATGGAACGGGCCCATTTTTGGCCGGTCCGTTCCATAATATTTACGTTCCAAAATATTTACAGGGCCAGTTGGGGACTCGGTGGTGATGACGGCTTGCGTCAGGAATCTCGCGAAAAGTGCACGAGTAGGTCCCGTCAGGGACTCTGCATGCCGTCCGATCACCTGGTCCAAGTCCCCGAGTCGCAGAAAGCCCTGTAAATATTATGGAACGAAAAAATCTGGAACGCCAACCCACCAGCGTTCCATAATATTTACGTTCCATAATATTTACGTTCCATAATATTTACGTTCCAAAATATTTACGTATACGGTATATCAAGTAAAAATACATGTATAATAGTTGACATGCAAGTATTATACATGTATTTTTACTTGATATACATGTATTTTACATGTATATTTCAGGCATATACATGTATTATACATGCATAATAGTTGACATGCAAGTATTATACATGTAAAATACATGTATTATACTTGTAGTTATACATGTAAAATTTACAAGATCCCACCGTGCGGGCTGAGGTCAGGCTGGCGACCCAGGTTTTCAGGGTGACACCAGGATTTCCTCGAAATTTTGGGTGACCCCCCACCCCCTGGTCGGGCACCCTACCAGGGGGGGGGGGGTCACGAGGGGGGGGTATGGGGGGGGGGTACCCCCCCTACCCGACCCCCCTCCCGACTCGGGAGGGGGGGGGGGGTCAGGAGGTGGTACTTTCACCCAATTGATGTTGCCCAGTAATAGGTGTAAATGGGCACCCCATGGCCAAAATGACCCCATCGCGATCCGCACAGATTCCAAACGTTCAAAAGAACGGGTTTTTGGAAAATCCGAGGGGGGGGTCCCGCTGGGTGGGTAGGTGGGGTGTAGTGGACTGGCTGCCTCCCAGCCACCTTCTCCCACGACCAGTCCCTGAACCAGACCCGTGTTTCATGGGTGATACTTGGCTCACACACCATCAAAGTGACCCCACTGTGATCCGCACAAATTCCAAACGTTCAAAAGAAAGGGGTTTTGGAATACCCGAGGAGGGGGTCCCGCTGGGTGGGGTGGGGTGTCATGGTGTGTGTCACCCAGTCACCCTTCACCCATAACCAGCCCCTGAACCAGACCGCTTTTTCATGGGTGAAGCTGGGCACCTAGACCCACAGTGTGACCCCACTACGATCCGCAAAAGTTTCAAACGTTCAAAAGAACGGGGTTTTGGAACACTCGTGGAGGGGGTCCCGCTGGGTGGGTGGGCTGGCTGACTCTCGGCCCCCCTCTCGGCCGTGTGGCTACCTCAGTCACTTTCTCTTCGGACCAGCCCCTGAACCAGAGTCACATTTCATGGACGATGTTTGTCACATAGACCTATAAAATGACCCCACTACGATCCGCAAAAGTTTCAAACGTTCAAAAGAACGGGGTTTTGGAACACCCGAGGAGGGGGTCCCGCTGGGTGGGTGGCTGGGTGGGGTGGCATGGTGTGTTACTCCCAGTCACCTTCACCCATGACCAGCCCCTGAACCAGAGCCACATTTCATGGACAAAGCTTGTCACCTCGACCTACAAAGTGACCCCACTACGATGCGCACAGATTCCAAATATTCAAAAGAAGGGGGTTTCGGAACACCCGAGGAGGGGGTCCCGCTGGGTGGGTGGGGTGGCTGACTCTCGGCCTCCCAGTCACAGTCTCCTATGACCAGCCCCTGAACTAGACCCACATTTCATGGGTGAAGCTTGGCACCTAGACCCACAGTGTGACCCCACTACGATCCGCACAGAGCCCAAAGAGTGCAATGGAAGGGGTCAATCGCGATTCCGCGAGTCGAAGATTCCGCACTTTTGGGTCACTTTCAGGTGATGTCAGGTCCCTGGAGTGACCGCAGATAGCCCATTTTCAGGGTGGGAGCCCTACACGTACGTCACCCAGATTCAGCCCAAACCCGTGCACCCAGGGTGCACGGTCGCCGGGAGCGCGCGGGCACCCGGAAACAGGTCGCATTTGCGCGCGCTGCCTGCACCCTGCACGCCAGCCCCCCCCCCCCCCCCCCCCCCCCCCCCCCTACACGGTGGACTCCCACAGGCCAAAGTGGGTGTCTGAAAGAGGGTGAATAGTTTGGCGGAATTAGTGGGTGTCTGGCACCCTCTGGGCGGGTGTCTGGCACCCACTAGTGGGTGTCTAGCACCCTCTTTTTACTACCAAAGCGGGTGTCTGGCACCCTCTTTTCACCACCAAATTACTGGGGATTCCCTGTAATTCTGGGTGGAAATCATGTCAGGTCAACCTGGGACCTGCTGATTTCGACTGGAGTCATCTCAGACCTGTGGGGTTCAGTCAATTTCAGATTCAGACCTGCTGATCCAGAACTGCACCCTCTCCTTCCACACCAATTGTATCCACTGCTCATGGGTCCGAGTGACGACGATAGCAATGACGATGGCTCCATAGCAAAGATGGCTACCACTGCCAAAGCTCATCTGAAACAGAAACTGTCCCAGATGGAAGTCTCCTGTATAAATACAGGGTTCGGGGTTACCACGAGTGTAACGCAGATACGTGCAGGTGTGTCAAGAGAGTGTGCAGCTCACAGCAGTTCCGCATCCTTGATTGCTGAACTCCACAGTCCTAGGACGACGAAGAGGACGACGAGGGTCGACGTAGGCTTATCTTACGCTACGGCAGGGGTGGACTCAGCCACCCCGGGGGCAGGTTGAACAGGTTGTGTGGTTCCACTGATCAACATATAGGTCGGCCTGTCTGATAAGACTCAGCCACCCTGCGGGTCAATTGTTTCCAAAAGGGTGCCTATTTGACCAAAAGGCAAAATTTACTCCCGCCATGCTCCCGTACCACAGAGGCTGTTGTGTTTGCCTCTGTGTATGCGTACGTTTTGCGATGACGGGGTGTGGAACCTGGCGTAGACCGAGCTACAACCAGGAACCAACGGCCCAACTCGGCGCCGTGGGTCAATTTTTGTGAAAAGGCCTTGACCAGAGGCATCCCCCTAACACTAAATTTGCTCTGTTTCATCCTGAACCGACCAACCAGGCACCGTGAGGAGGCATCAGAGCCCCTCGTGGACAGCCGCAGCACCCTTCCTTTACTAACGTCAGGTTCACCACTAGCACGAAGCATCACTGTTTTACGTCAGGTATGGCAAATGCCCACCCAAGGAAGTCGAGGAGTTTGAGCCATTGGAAGTTACCAGAGGGACAAGCAAGAGGGATCTGCAAAGCAGTGATGTCTGTTGTACCCTTGGACCACATTAAACTCAAACTGAACCCTCAGTCGTCCTTGATTGCCCGACAAGGTTCCTTTCAGCTTTCTAACAGATGGGTACCGCAACTGTCCAACTATCTACAGACTCACATCCCAGAAGGTGCAGTCCAGGTTCCACAGAGCAAATTAAATGTTAGCATTTCTGCACAACTACCGGTACGCAAATCGCAGCGGCGGTGGAAGTGACTGACTCGAAAACGGCGAGGTATCAGTCTTGACGCTGGAAAATTCCGTTCGGAAATACCAAACACATCCACAGAAAGTGGAAGGAATGGGCGCCAAGATGATGCGAACGATTTTTGGGGGGAGGAGGGGGGGGGACTGCCCTGTATCGTGATACCCGTGAGGGTAAAAAAATACAGAACAGGGAGGCACAGGCGCACACGCAAAGGCAACACGCAAATGACAAGTGGCAGGGGCTGGGGTCTGGGGCCTCCTCATCATCCCCCCCCCTCTTCTCTCTAATACCGGGATACCCCGGCCAGGATCCCAGGATATGCCCCTGATCCAGCCAGATTTTCACCTCGAGATTATAGTATAGTAGCGTAGCGGGTGTCTGACACCCACTAGTGGGTGCCAGACACCCGCTAGTGGGTGTCAGACACCCACTAGTGGGTGTCTGACACCCGCTTAGACACCCACTAGTGGGTGCCGAGACACCCACTAGCGGGTGCCAGGACACCCGCTAATTTTCCAAACTGCAAAGTGGGTGTCTGACCGGGCGGGAGTCCACCGTGTACCCCCCCCCCCCCCCGACGTTCACGACCCCCCAGAAAATTACCCCAGCCCCTGCCCCCCCCCCCCCTCAAAGTGGAAGGGGATAGCCACACAGACACAGCTTGTTATGAGAAGGTGCTGGGAGATTTACTTTTCCATTCCCTCTCGACGATCAAACCCCCTCAAAGTGGAAGGGGATAACCACACAGACACAGCCTTCTTTCGTTCCGTTCCGTTACAGTATGTCATCACTGGTTATTTCCTTGTCGGTAGGGGGAAATGTGTTACAAAAGGTCGGTGGGGGGGTGGGGGGGGGGGTGGGTGCATTGCTACCACGGTGGGATCTTGTAAATTTTACATGTATAACTACAAGTATAATACCGTAAACGGAAAAAGGGTGGACCGTAAAAATGTTCCAAGTTCCCAAAAAAAGGCCAAACGTTCCATCTTTTTTACGGTCCACCATTTATTGGGACTGAATATGGAAAAGACAATGCGATTTTCGCCCGCGGGCTGGTGGGTTGCGGGGCGCGGACTGCGGCCTCCACGCCGCAGACACCCACACGTAGGCCTCCCGACCTCCCAGCTTTGGACCCTCCCTCCACCACCGCAACCAACACCAGCAAGAGAAGCAAGTCCTCCCTGCGTGTGGAAAAGGCACGATCACCACCACTCACCTCGAGACTCACCCACCACCACACCTCGAGAAGTGTAGTACCATGCAAGGAGCATTCCGGTAGAAGTAAAAGTAGAACCTGCTGCACGAGCCCACAAAAGCAGCCACAGTACGGCAGGGCGCGCAGACAGAAGCTGATACCACCGGGCTCCCTCCAGAGATAAATTCGTGAATCAGTGCCCGAAAAATTCAGGGAAATCGTACTCCTTTAGTGTAGTACACCCTGCAGTAACTGTGGGAGAACAGTTCCCGGACGATGGTGAGCGCACACTCTGTGCTGAGGCCCTGTGGTGTTAATCCTGCAGCTTCAGTCGTACGATTTCCTTGGTTCCTTCGCGACTTCGTCGCGAAGGAACTCGTAAAAGAAACCGCCAAGTCCACTATCCCAACCGTAAAATAGGTGGACCGTAAAAATGTTCCAAGTTCCGGAAAAATCCCATTTGTTCCATCTTTTTTACGGTCCACCTATAGTACGGTTCACCTTTATTACGGTCCACAATATTTCCGTTTACGGTACATGTATTATACATGTATAATACTTGCATGTCAACTATTATACATGTATAATACATGTATATGCCTGAAATATACATGTAAAATACATGTATATCAAGTAAAAATACAAGTATAATACTTGCATGTCAACTATTATACATGTATTTTTACTTGATATACATGTATTTTACATGTATATTTCAGGCATTTACATGTATTTTACATGTATAATACTTGTCATGCAAGTATTATACATGTAAAAGAGGGAAAAAAAAAGGTCCTGGGCACGACCTTAAACTACCTAAGACCTAGGGAAGTCGTAAAACTCAACCCCACACCCCGAGGGCTCCCCCAGGCTGGTCCGCCTGGGCAACGGGGTCCCAGTGCATAGCACGGAGCACTGGGACAAAAGAGGGTCCGCCTTTTTCCGTCAACTCTGACATGGGGAGGGACAGCTGGAGCCACTGGCGGGGTGCTGTGTTGACTTCAGGGGGCTCCCAACGTGCTTCGGCACACCGGGTTCTTGGCCTGCGGCGGCATGGTAGTCGGTCAGAGAGGCCAGCGCTTGGTCGGGGACTACTCAGAGAGGGCGTGTGCGGACTTCAGGGGGCTCCCAACGTGCATCTGCACACCGGGTTCTTGGCCTGCGGACGTAGATTGCCTAAAGGTTTAGAAACCGGCCGAGCCCGTGGGGGTGACGAACGTACTGCCGGCCCGGGATTGTCAAGGTTCTTTCCCCAGATGGCTCACCAGTACCACCAAACCACACGGAGAGCAAAACCGCCGGGGAGGGGGTGGGGGAAGGTGGGAAGGGCGGCATGCCGAACTACAGCAAGGATGGCCAACAATGCGATCACTGCAAACAAGGCATGGGACACAAGAGGGAAAAAAAAAAGTCCTGGGTAAGACGTTAAACTGCCTGGGGGGGCCGTCCCCGGACCATGACGGGTGCCTGCACCAGGAGTCTAGCACGGCCGTGGTCCAGGGCATGACCGAAAACTGCTTGGGTAACGAGGCTCCCCAGACCAGGATGGGTGGAGACACCCGGAGTCTAAATAGTCACACCACGTCAGGCCAGACCTTCGCATTGCACTCCGCGAAGACTGCCACACAGCCGCGGGGCAGGTGTGCAGCCTGTGGAAAACCTCGTACAGAAAAGACTGTAAGGGACGACAGCCCCGCCGAGGCGATACAGCGCCAGACGCGGCCCGAGTTTCTGGAGACCGACCGGGGAACTGGTTCGTCTTCAGGATAAGCGCCTCACAGAGGACTGATCCTCACCTGTGATCCGTGAACCTCAGCCCCACGGTGCTGGAGTGGAGCGGGTGCCTCGACCTCTTTTCGGGTTTTTTTCTATTTCTTTATTTTCTTTTGGGTGCGTCCACCAAAGAAAACGTGGCCACCCACTCGCAGAGGCTCCCGAAAGCTCCAGCATCAGCTCGAGGTTCATGGAGTAGATCGGTGTCTCCAGAAGAAGGGGATGTCCGGTCGAAGAAGACAAACGACGAAGACAACCACACAGGCCGCACAAAAAAAAAACTATTATGCATGTATAATACATGTATATGCCTGAAATATACATGTAAAATACATGTATATCAAGTAAAAATACATGTATAATACTTGCATGTCAACTATTATACATGTATTTTTACTTGATATACATGTATTTTACATGTATATTTCAGGCATTTACATGTATTTTACATGTACCGTATACGTAAATATTATGGAACGTAAATATTATGGAACGGGCCCATTTTTCGCCGGTCCGTTCCATAATATTTACGTTCCATAATATTTACAGGGCCAGTTGGGGACTCGGTGGTGAGGACGGCTTGCGTCAGGAATCGCGCGAAAAGTGCACGAGTAGGTCCCGTCAGGGACTCTGTATGCCGTCCGATCACCTGGTCCAAGTCCCCGAGTCGCAGAAAGCCCTGTAAATATTATGGAACGAAAAAAATCTGGAACGCCAACCCACCAGCGTTCCAAAATATTTACGTTCCATAATATTTACGTTCCATAATATTTACGTTCCAAAATATTTACGTATACGGTATAATACTTGTCATGCAAGTATTATACATGTATTTTACTTGTCATGCAAGTATTTTACATGTATAATACTTGCATGACAAGTATTATACATGTAAAATACATGTAAATGCCTGAAATATACATGTAAAATACATGTATATCAAGTAAAAATACAAGTATAATAGTTGACATGCAAGTATTATACTTGTATTTTTACTTGATATACATGTATTTTACATGTATATTTCAGGCATATACATGTATTATACATGTATAATAGTTGACATGCAAGTATTATACATGTATAATACATGTATATACTTGTAGTTATACATGTAAAATTTACAAGATCCCACCGTGACTGCGGAAGCGGTATTGAGTGTGCAGAGCGGCAAGAGGGGGCTCCCAGTGCAAGGGCAGCCCCAGGAGGGCGCTCGGCAGGCTGCCCGACCAATGCAAAATCCACGTGACACCGACAGCTTTCGCAAAAATCCGTTTCCTGCACCGCTTCTCCCAACAAGGAACTCGAAAAAGAAATCAAAGAGCCACCGCTGCGGTGATATTGCGGCGGCGTGTTCTTTAGTTTGTTTATCCAAACGGGGCTTGCTCGTGCGCATCTGTAGTATACAAAAGCTTACCAAAGCTTCTGCGCGTCCATATTTTTTGGACTGCCTAAACTCGTCACTCATGGTGCATCGACTTGCTGGGGGTGGGGGGGGCGGGGCGGGGCGGTGCGTGCCTGCGAAATTCGAAATTCCATCTGTTCCGTTGCGCCGTCTGCTACTACAACTGAAGATTGGTCCAGCGGAGCTGCCCTCCCCACCCCTCGCCCTATTTTGCGTGTGGATGGAGCAAACCGGGTTCTGATGATGCATGGTACGTCAATGGCGCACCCTATCTTGCTTCTGGCTTTCATCAGAATACCGAGCTCAGATGATGTCTCCGCTGCCAGACACACACACACCACCCGCAGGTTGCGTCAATACTCTTGACACTTGCTAGGTTCAGGATTGCCAAGATGCGTGCCACCATTGCAGCACTGCTGCTCTGCACCGTGTCCAGTCACGGGGCTGGCGTGTCAAGGTTCGGGTGCGCGCCAGGTGCCGGTGCACTGCATGTCTGCCTGGATGTGGATGCCGTGCTGTCTGCTAGTATCGACGGATGCCTGCGTGGGGACGTTGTCGTGGGCACGGGTGCCAACGGGCAGGCGGCGGTGAGCGCTGCGCTGTCGGCGGGCAGTCCCTTCCTCACCACACCTTCGGCAGAGGCGACGCTGTCGTGCGGCGCAGGGGTGGCGAACGTGTCGGTGGCAGCGCTTGCCGAGGTGCGCAGCCTGGCGGACAACCTGCCGCTGGAGTCTGGGATCGTGTCGGTGGTCTTCCACCTGCAGCAGGGCAGCAGCGGGCCTGCAGTGCGTTGGTCGGGGACGCTGCTGAGCGGCGAGATTGGGAGCGGGACGTCTGGCGGGATGGAGGTGGCATTCGCAATCACGCAGAGCAGCGCAGGTGGCGTGGCGACAGACGTGTTCGTGGACCTGGAGGATGTTGCGGGCACAGACCTTGTGCTGCCGTCTCGCGTGGTGGTGCGTGCAGCGGGGCTTCCCTTCTTCGACGGCAGCATTGTGAAGGCGGCAGAGTCGTGCCCTGAGTCGGTTGTTACGTGGTCAGCGGCGATGGTGACGACCACCGGTCCCTGCGCCACGCGTGAACAAACACTGAACCCAAGCAGTGCCTGTCACGATTCCCACACACGGTTGTCTGCGGTGAGGAAAAGAGACGCCGTAGCGTCTCTGGAAAAACCTGCCGCTGGTTAGCAACCTGGGGTGCCACCCCCCTAAGTGTGGGGAGACCCGGTGGCTCATGGTGAGTATCCGGAAGTCCCACGCGGAGTGAGGGCAATTGGCTAGTTTTTACCCTTTGGGAAGACACTTTGGGTAGTGCACTCCTACGTTTTTCCATCCCTTTCGGACTTCGTCCTGTCCCCCACAATTGCGAGTCCTCATCACGCACCGTGACTTACTGGACCAATCCCCCCAGTACGGTTGGATTACACTGGTTGTCCTGTAAAGTCGGACTCAGACACGCATCGGCGGGGGTCAAACCCAGCTCATCGAGCTCGGATGGATCTTCGTCACGGCTCCGTGGAGGGCAGTCGCTGCGGATGACAGGACGAGGGCGCGCCCGGCCCCCAGTGGAGGTCTTGGGATCTCGGTTCTTTGGGCTCAGGGTTCCCCCTTCATAGGCCAGGTCACCACCCCGGCTATTTCGGCTCCATGTATAAGACATTTCAGCACCGAGGTAGCCACCCCACCGCTGACTCTGTTCACCCCCCGCGCAGTGCAATGCGAGGGGATTAGCAGGGGCGCCACGTGCAGGCGTCAGGCGGCTTTAACCCCCAGGCGGCAGAGTCGTGCCCCTTCGCCCAGGTGTCTGGGGTGCCGCAGCTGTCCGTGCCGGGTGTGGACGCAGTGCTGGAGGTGCAGGCTGCTGAGGTCGACGTGTGCGCGTTTATCTCCGACAGCAGGACGGGCGACGTGGTGGTGCGCCTGCAGGCTGCTGCCCGCAGCCCTGCAGAGGTGTCTGGCGTGGCGCTGCAGTCACTGGCGGTCAACGTGACGGGGCGGCAGACGACGGACGGGAAGGTCGCATGGAGTGGTGCTGTCGGCGGCACCGCGCATGTGTTTGGGGCACACACGGCATCCACTGCACACGCCACGTTCGACGCGCACGCGATGGGGGCTCTGTCGGTGGCGGTGGAGGTGGGGGGCGCGGGGCTGAGCATCAGCGGTGCTATGTCGTACACGACGGGCACGTGCAGCAAGGCGAACCGTGGGGAGGTGATGGTTGCCGTGCCGGGTGCTGGCGGGCTGCGTGTGGCAGGGTCGATGTGGCAGAAGGACGGGTGCGGGCCGGACGGGCGGGCTGTGTGGGTGGTGCGCGCAGTGTCGGCGGCTGCACTCGACGTGCGTCAGGTGGATGTGCGTGTGGCGATCGAGTCACAGTCTGCGGCAGGGGCAGTGGCGTGGGGCGGCAACGTCAGCGGCACGGTGCAGCTGGGAGCCGCGAACACGGCGGCGGCGCTGCTGCGCTTCGACGAGAGTGGAGTGGTTGCGTTTAACATCACAGGCGACATCCGTGTCGGTGCCGTGAGCGGCTCTGTGTCACTTTCCGTGCCGACGGACGACGGCGTGCTGCGTGGTACCGGGCGGTTCCAGTACGACGCGGGGGCGGGGGCGGTGCAGATCCCGCTGTTTGAGGCAGTCGTGGCACACGTCAGCACCTTCGTGCCCGCCAACTCGCACATGCCTGTGTGGAGCATCACCGCAGCCCTGGGTAACCTGTCTGTGCACGGGCTCGAGCTGACGGGCGTGCAGCTGCATCTGGTGGGCGCCTTTGTGAACCCTGTGGCGGTGGGGGATGCGCCACAGGTGGCTTGGACGGGCACCGTGTCGGGCCAGGGGAAGCTGGACGCAACTGCAGTGGCGCTGCAGGCGACGCTTGCTGACGGGGAGTTCTCCACACTCGTGGGGAATGTGGAAGTGGCGGGTGCCGGCTTCGCCTTCACAGGGCAGGTGCAGGTCCAGGCGGAGCACGCGGCACACAACTGCGTCGCGGTGTCCGGTGTCGGCAATCTGACGCTGGCGGGGCCGCAGCTGGCGTTTGCGGCGTCGCTGGTGTACGACAGGTGCTCAGCGGTGCGCTTTGCCGTGACGGGCACTGCCGACCAAGCCATGCATACAGGGGTGCTGCTGTCTGCTGTGTCGCTGCAGCTGGAGGGGCGTGCAGAGCCTGCAGGCCTGGCGTGGGGCGGGGCGCTGTCCGCCACAGCAAGCCTCTTCGGAGGGTCGTCGAGTGCAAGCGCCGTGTTCCGCAGCGGGCAGCTGGGGCCGGTGGAGGTGCGGACACTGTTCATGACACGCAACGGCGTGCTGGCTGCGGAGCTGTCCTTCGTGCACCGCGAAGGCTGCGTGGTGTCAACAGGGTCGGCTGCCCTGACGCTGAGGCTGCAGGGTGCGGCGGAGCTCTCTGTCACAGCGGCGGCGACATACCACCAGTGCACAGGCCTGCTGGAGCTGGATGGCGTGGCTGCGGGGGCGTGGAACGGCCCCGGCGGGGTGCAGCACACAGAGGTTCGTGTGACGCTGAGTGCCACACAGGGCGACGACGCAGGCAAGCTGAGCACACGCAAGTGGACCGGCGTGATCGAGGCGGCAGGCGCGGGGGCGACGGCACAGATCGCGTTCGACAGCAGCACATCGCCGACCTCTGTGACTAAGACGCTGACGTACGAGAACACCAACATGCGGATGACGGCGACGGTGGGACAGGACTGCACGGGGAAAGGCCTGCTAGTGCTGCGCGATCTGCCGCACAACATCCCTGCCATGGAGCTGGAGGTCGGGCTTGTGAAGGCATGTGGCGCACAGCCGTCGGCAGCGTGGTGGGTGAACGGGCACGTGCGGAATGTGACGATCCCCTTCCACGGCAAGACGGTGGCGGTGCAGGACGCCTCTGTGCGTGTCGAGGGGGATGCGTCCGGCGCGACGGCAGTCTCCGTGACGGGGCGCTTCCTTGAGCTGTTCGTGGTGGAGCTGTCGATGGCGGTGCCGGTGTCTCCCGCAGGCGTGCGGCTGCGGGGTGTGCTGGCGGCGGGGCAAGAGGCCAAGGCCGACACCTTTGCTGCGGCATGGCAGGGTCCGGGGCACAGCGCCACTGCTGCTGCCACGACGGATGCACTGCTGACCCCGCTGCGTGAGGTGGCCCTGACCCGGGTTGCGGTGGATATTGTGTTCGATGGGACTGTCTCACTGACGGCACAGGCACGCGTGTTCGGTACAGACTTCCACGTGCTGGTGGCGGGTGCGCTGCAGTATGCGGGGTGGAACTTCGGCGTGGCCTTCACAGCACACACGGCGCTGCGTACGGAGGGGATGCCGGCAGTGGTGGCCAACGTGCTGCAGCAGCTGACGCCCATGTGGGTGAGGTTCTCTTACGCAAGGGCACCCCTGCGTGCGGCGGGTGTCGAGCTCCGTCAGGGGCTGTCGCTGGCAGCTTTCCTGGGCGGGCATAGCAGCGCGGTGGAGTCGGTGCGCAAGGTAGCCCCGTCGCAGCTGCAGGCGCAGATCGACGCGGTGTCGGGAAGCAACGGTGGCCTGACGGTGGTGGCGGACATCAAGTCTGTGAAGGAGATGAATGTCTTCGTCATGCTGACAGGCAACGTGCCGCTCGGACGCAAGGCGGCACTGCGCGAGGTGGCGCTGGCATTTGTGATCAAGGCGACAGGGGCACCGGAGGTGGGGTTCAACGTGGCGCTCGACTTCACAGTGGGGCAGGCGCCGCACGCACAGACCTTCACAGCAGGGGGCTTCGTGACAGTGTCCGCAACAGGTTCGCTGTACGTCGCGTTGTCGATGGTGTCGGAGCAGCCCTGGGTGAACCCGTTCGGGGTGCGCGGTGTGAAGGTGCTGTTCCCTCTGGGCGTGAAGATGGGGCTGTCGCCTGCACTCGTCCCGACACACTTCTCGCTGATCGGGGGGCTGCAGATTGGAGGCACGTCGGGGACGGTGGCCGTCGGGGTGGACCTGCAGGACTTTGCGAAGACAGCGCTGACGGCGGAGCTGCGCAACTTGGACCTGCGCACGGTGGTGACAGACATCGCGCAGTGCACGGACTGCCTGGGTCCCGTGGCGTCCGTGCTGTCGGACGCAGGCATTGAGCGCATGCACGGCTCCTTCAACCCCGACCCGCTGAACGCGGTGGCCATCACGGCGGCGGGTGCGACGGCGACGGTGCCCGCGGGTACGACACTGGAGGTGGAGAACCTGCGCCTGTGGGGCGGGCTGCACGTGGAGCACGCACTCTTCCAGGTGTCTGGCGGCGGGCTGCAGGTGCGCCTGCTGGCACGCCCGCTGGACTGGGGCGTGCTCGCTATCACCAATGCGGACGGGACTGCCGGGCCGGAGGTGTCACTGGCGCTGACACCCCTGGACCAGCACATCCTGGTGGACGGGCGGGCCAAGGTGCTCGGGCAGTCGGTGGCGGTGCGTCTGTCAATCGCCGACGCGCAGGTGCACGGGCTGCTGCGGCTGGAGCTGGGCGGGGCACTGCGTGCGGAGGCACGGCTGGACCTGGAGGGGCGCCCCGGGCAGTTCGGCTTCCGCACACGCATCGCAGGGTCGCTGCAGAGCAACGTGACGGCGATGGTGGTGGCACATGCCACAGCCTTCCTGCTGCGCCTGCAGGAGGGTGCGCAGGAGGCCCTCACGGGTGCCCACGCGGCCCTGGGGCACGCGAAGCGGAAGCTCGACGACGCGAATGCAGCCCTCGAGGCAGCAGAGGCGGAAGCACTGGGCAAGCTCTCCAAGGCACAGGAGACGGTGGGCAAGCTGCAGCTGAAGATCAACGCAAAGCACGCCTCCTGCACGGCGAAGGAGGTGCGCTGCGTCGAGAAGAAGATCACATGCGTGACGGTGCCGCCGTGCTGGGTGGCCTATGCTGCGATCCGCACTGCCCACGCCACAGCCTACGGCGTGCTCGAGGGGCTCAAGAAGCTGGTGCAGGTCGGGATCGATATCGCACAGGCAGCCGTGACCACGGTGCAGGGGCTGGTCTCTGCAGCACAGGCTGTGGTCGGCAGTGCCTCACGCGCGCTTGCTGCCTTCGACGTCGTTAAGGTCGGTGGCGTGCTGAGCCGTGCCCTGCGTCTGCACTCCCTCGAGTTTGCGGTGGAGCTGGACGGGCTGGCGTCGCAGAGCGTGTCCTTTGCCGCGGATGTCACAATCGCAGGGCAGCGCACGCAGCACCACTTCAACGCATCCTTCAGCTTCGCAAGCATTGCGTTGGAGGTGGCCAGCATGTTCCGCGGCAACCTGCGCAGCCGCTTCAGCGACACCATTAAGGACATCTGATTGCGGACCATCCGTCACCAGGCGGCACTCGCATGCCCAATACTGGCACATCCCTTTTGCCTTTTCGTCTCTTGTCTTGAAAGGAATCGTTTTATACCATCAGCCGCACCGCCCCCCTCCCTCCCTTCTCGTTCTTTTCATTCTTTTCATTCAATTGATTCTTCTGATCGTCTGATCCTCACACGTTTGCCCCCCTTCCGCTCCAATCCTTACCCCCTCCCCCCCCCCCCCCCCCCTAGGCAGAGACCCCGATAAGAATCCGACCCCCTGACCCCACCCGACCCCCGACCCCCGACCCCCTCTTATAAAAGACCCCCCCCCCCAAATATCCAGGAAAAACCCTGGGTTTTTCCCGAGGAAACGCGGGTTTCTCCCTCTGTTGCATTGTTCGGGCTCCGTGCGGATCGTAGTGGGGTCACTTTGTTGGTGTAGGTGCCACACAACGCCCCTGAAATGCGGAGGTGGTCCATCGAGAATGGGGGTCGGAATCGAGGGGTCGGATATGGGGGTCAGAGGGGGTCGGCCCCCCTCCCGACCCCCCATTGTTCTCGGGGGTCGGAATACGGGGGGTCGGAGGGGTCGGAAGGGGGTCAGAAAATGGGGGTCGGAACTTTTGCACTATTTCTCAGGGGTCGGAAAATGGGGGGTCGCAAACTCGGGGGTCGGAGTATGAGGGGTCGGCCCCCCTCCCGACCCCCTCCGACCCCCCCACGCAGGGTTTGCAAAACCTCGTCCTTTTGAATATTTGGGACTTCTGCGGATCGTAGTGGGGTCATTTCGTGGATAGAAGTACCAAGCTTCACTCATGAAATGTGGGTCTGGTCCAGGGATAGTCATGGGAGGAGATGCCTGGGAGGCACACACCATGTCACCCTACCCACCCACCCAGCGGCACCCTCCCCGACCCCCTCCTCGGGTTTTTCAAAAACCCGTTCTTTTGAATGTTTGGAGTTTGTGCGGATCGCAGTGGGGTCATTTTGGCCATGGGGTGCCTATGAACACCCCTTATTGGTGGTCCCCATTCAGACAAATTCCTCAAGGCGACCCCCTCGGACCCCCTCCCGACCCCCGACCCCTGACCCCCCCGACCCCCGACCCCCTCTTATCGGGGTCTATGCCCCTAGGGGGGGTCAAATGCCACCCTTTTACGTGGACAAACACGATTTTTCAAAAAACCGGCGCAGAGGCCCCAAAGCCCCCGTAAACCCTCCAAACCCCCCCAGATCGGTCCGGAAACCCATCGAACCCCACTTTTCCGCCATTCCGGGCACCTCAGGTGCCCGAATTGGGGTACCTAAATTTTGTGCCACCGTTTGGTACCGTACAGTGCCACTGTGTGGGAGGTTGGAAAAGAAAATGCCCCAACACACCACATCTGAGGGTTGCAATGCATGTTGCTTGCCAACCACGTCATCCGGTGGGTGTCAGGCGCTATGTAGGTGGCATTAGCCAGGTCTTCGATGTGTTCTGGCTTGTATATATACCTCCCTGCCACCATGCACCGGGAGGCTGCCTGTAGGTACGGAACAGTCCAGATGGTCGTGTGATTCCTGTGCAGCAGTGCTCCACAACCGGGATGTGTTGACAACGACTGTTGCAACACGAGCTGTACATTCCGGGAACACATGAAGTGCGCTGTCGTGGTACCCATTGTGCCAGAATTGGTAGTTGCTGCGGTCTACTTTGCCTGGCCCAAGAGCACTGGTACTGAACGGTGCAATATGCGTGGCGAGGTGAATACAACGGAAGCGCGCAAAGTCAATACAGCTCTCGGATGGCGGGTGGTGGTGCCACTAGTGTGTGACGTTCACTCGAGGATACAACGCATCACAATGAATCAGCAACCGTGGACCGAGTACAATACGCTCTCTGTGGCTGGTGTGGGGGACAAAGGCAGTGCCTGTGCCGCAGGCAGGGAGGTATATATACAAGCCAGAACACATCGAAGACCTGGCTAATGCCACCTACATAGCGCCTGACACCCACCGGATGACGTGGTTGGCAAGCAACATGCATTGCAACCCTCAGATGTGGTGTGTTGGGGCATTTTCTTTTCCAACCTCCCACACAGTGGCACTGTACGGTACCAAACGGTGGCACAAAATTTAGGTACCCCAATTCGGGCACCTGAGGTGCCCGGAATGGTGGAAAAGTGGGGTTCGATGGGTTTCCGGACCGATCTGGGGGGGTTTGGAGGGTTTACGGGGGCTTTGGGGCCTCTGCGCCGGTTTTTTGAAAAATCGTGTTTGTCACCCCCATTTGACCCCCCCTACCCCCCCCCTCCCCCCTGGCGACAAGCGTGCCCCCAGTCTCCAGTGAGGGTCAACCATCTCTCTCTCTCTCTGAGCATTTTTTGTGACAAACACACCGTGCTTCACGGAAAGTGTTCGAGATCTAATTTGCTGCAGTGAGTGGAGGTGGGAGTGGGGTGGGGCATTGTTCACCTGCACTCTCCATGAAGGTTTGCGCAAGTCACCCGCTCGGGCGAGAAGCGTGTTAGGCCTTAGAAGGATATGTCACTGTGGCAGTAACGAAGGCTGCACAGACAAACACATTACGCACGCCAGCTCCTTATTTTCCATTCTTCTGCTTCACCACCACCCTCCTGGTGGCAGGCATGTCCCCCACCCCCTCCCCCCTCCCCCCCCAGGATCATGGGAACAAACGAAGGGAGTTCAGCTCTCTCTCTCTTTGAGCTTTCTTTTTACCGCTCTTCAGACTCTTCTGCTTCACTACCTCCTGCGGCAGGCCTGCCCTCCAGCGCAAACATGATGTGAGGTGCATCAGGCTGAGGTCCCGCGTGACGACCGGGCTTCCTTGGCCCTGCCACTGCAGGTGCCGGTGCACCTCTCTCTCTCTCTCTTGCCGCCTCTCTTACCTGCCATCTCACATCTTTCACGCCACGAGGCGTGGCATCATTATCCGTCTGCCTGCAGGGGTTGGCACATACCACACGCACGTGGTGTCCGTCCCAGCAGTAAAGAAAAATCGAGGGGGAAAGAAACGTCGCAATAAAAGCCTGGGCTTTTCGGTGCGAATTCCAGCATTTCATTTTGCTGTGAAAACCGCCGCATCAGGAGGCTTTCCAGGTCTTGCCATTGACACCACCCCACATCACATGCCGGTTTTCGCCGGTTTTTATGTTTTTCCTTTGCCCCCAACAAGCTTTGCTTGTCACGGCGGAAAAAAGAGTCGGGGGCGTGCCCGCGCGCAGTGTGTTTTGAGAGATCAACGCAAAAAAATCACTTATTCACAGCAACCGTCCTTCACAGGGGCCACAGCACACTGCCGCTTGTGCGTGCAAACAAAACCCGGACTCTTTTGCGGGGGCCCTTTCCCGGCGACGGATCAAAGAGCCTCTGTTTAATGCTTTTTTATGCTTCTCCCCCTCCTACGCTTTCCACAGAACTTCTCTGATGATACGTCAGGCAGGAACACCCTCCTTTATCGGAGGGGTCAGGCCCAGGATACTGGGCCAGGATAATATTGTTTCCAACACCGCTCAGATCATCGCACACCATCATTTTTTGAACGGAAAAAAAAGAAGGCGGTTTTATCGACACCAACTCTGGCACACTCGCGGTGCCCAGTCGTTGGTTGCAAGGGTAGTTGGTGCATTAGACACAGTGGGGGGGTTGTAGGTGGTTCATCAAGGGCGATTATTTGCCATCGCCAAAGCCGCGCCCCTGCCCTCCCTTTGCATTCACCTTCGTCGAGCCAACTTCCTGCTCTGTGCTGCGGGATTGCCCCTTCTTGGGTAGGTCCGCCACCCCACACACCTGCCACATCGCTTCGATGCTCGCAACAGGGCCTGTTGGTGGTCTTTTCAGTGTCGGAAGATTGCGGGGGAGTGAGGGATATCCCTTATCGGCAAGCAAAGAGGCGACCCAACACAGCAAGGCTGCGGCGAGTTGCTTTTGTTTTGCCCCGGATTTGGCGCGCAACAGAACAAGCTCCCACCCCCCACGCCCCCTATCCTTTTGATGGGTTGCGAGCGGGGCGGGCACAGCGTGAATATGTGAATTTTGACGGGACGGCCTTCGCTCCGTGTCATTTGTGTCTCAAAGCGTGCCACTTTTGTAACCGGTTTTGTGAGGGAGCTCACCTTGTCTGCAACTCCGAGCGAAGGCCCCTGGCTCCCCTCTCCCCGCCCCCCCAAAAAAAAAATGGAATCAACATGAACTCGCACACCCTGAAGCTTTCGGATCAACACTTTGATGCCTGCTCAACATAGACCGCGGTCATGGAAAGATCTTCATGATTTTTTTTGCCGTATTTTTTTTACCGATCTTCAATTCAAGATCTTGGCAGCAAATGTGAAAGGATTTGCCATTGTTGACAAGATGTATTGTTGCACCACATCGCAGTGCAATCGGAAACCAGACAGCGCCCCCATCCCTGCGACTCATTTGCCCTTTTTCCTTTTGTGTTCGTTTCAGTGCACCCGCGCGGCAGGTTCGTGTGGGTAGCGTTCAACGAATAAGAGAGAGATTGTCAATCATTTGCCAGTGTCGTAGGAAAAGGAAGCCGTCTGATTTTTCATCTTGGAAGAATGCTGCGACTATTTTCACATTTTTCAAGGCCTTGATCAACCTTGATCAGGATTGCTCTTTACTTTGTTGCAATACGACAAGAAGAAGATTCACATCTTCGCGGCCATTAAAATCTTGAAGACCTTTCTACAACCGTGAATAGAGCCTTGCCCCCCCGCAAGCGCGCTGCCACTGAATTGCGACCCTGATCTGCCTTGTTGCAGTTCTGGGGAAGCAAGGTTGTGTTGACTGAACGGAAGGAGTGCCTCGATTATCAACATCCCCATCATTTCTCATCCACCGCTCGTCGCCGAGCTGAGCATCCATGGCCACCTCGGCTACGAGCAGTCTCGCCACCATGAAGTCTGGCCGTCACCACACGCCAGCCTTCGTCCGGTCGAACCCAATGTGAAACCACGCTTCTGCCACCGACTTGAACAGGCCGCCCCCCAGCCCCCACCACCCCCCCCCCCCCTACCCTTCCGCTTTTTCCACTTCAAAGCAACTGCCCCACCAAACCCCCCCCCCCCCCCCCCACACACACACACAGGGGGGCACACGCCCGGCACAGCCCCCCCTCCCCCTCCCACCCGCCACCATGCTCTGCCGCACCCCATCCACGGCTGTGCTCCTCCGGACCACCACCACCACCACCCCCACCCCCACGGCCGGGGCCACATGGCAGCCGCTCCTGGCCTCCACCGCCACCAAACACCGGCAGTGGCGTGGAGCACGGGATGCCCTGCCGCAGCAGCAGACACAGCAGCCACAGCCGGCACCCCCCGACCCTCTTGAGCATCTCTCGGCGATGCGGACCCCACAGGAGGGAGCTGGCGTGCTGGCGGAGCCGCTCCGCGGAGGGGTGATGCATCTGCTGCGGAACCCTCAGGAGTATTTCGACGCCGCATCCACCCCGGTCCATCTGGCGAGGTCCCGGGCAGAGCACCTGGTGGCGCATGGGAGGGTCCCGGCCAGCCCTGCCGCAGCTGCCGCGGCGGAAGACCCCCTCCCGGGCTGGCTCCTGCGGCGAGAGGAAGTCTTAGGAAAAGACGCGGGATCTGCGGCGCGCATCCACCACGACCCAAACCCCGAGGCATCGCCTGGACGGCTGGCAGGCGTGAAACGCTCCTTCCATGTCAGCCCCTTGGAGTCAGAGGTCCGCTCGCTCTGCGAGAGGGCGCGCAGCCTCGCGGATGCCGTGTATGATGAAGGCCTGTCCCACCCCCTCCTCCGGGCAGAGCGTCTCGGTTTCCGCGACATAAAACCCTGCCTTGACGCATGCCTCGATATCTACGAAAGGCTTGCAGGGGCTGCCCTCCCGGATGTGTGTTCCTCCCGCAGGTCCCAGCCCCCCTCCAAGCCGGGGGATGCAGCGCAGCACGCCATGTCCGCCAAGGCTGGGGCAAGGCGGGAGGAGCGGTTCGGCGGCGACCCATCCCAGGTGTGGGGGCAGGGGGGGGTGAGAGCAATCACCGCGGATGGGGTGGCGGAGGAGATAGGGGGGTTGTCGCACGAGGGGCGGATGGATATTGCGGACACCCTGAGGCATATCACGATGCGGGTCTACTCTCTTAAGAGGTCCGGAAAGCTCCGGTTTAAGGTGGAGGCGGGTGTTAGAGAGGAGGATACGCAGCAGGTTCTCCGATCCGGATTTACCCAACAGGAGGGGTACACGCCGCGCCTCCCGCTCCTCTATCTGACACAGAGGCATGGCTTCTCGCTGCTCCTCCTCGCGATGCGGTGGCATGTTCTGGAGGTGGAGGGTACGGGGAGGGCCATCCCCGCCATGCCCTCCGGACGGGGAGGGAGAGGGGTGGTTGACGACCGTGTTTGCCACCTCGAGGTTCTCCTCCAAGTCACAGAGATCCACTTCCTCGTCGCAGGCGGGTTTGCTCGGACGGGTGATACACTTTCCACAACGGGGAAATACCCCTTAGGCTCCCTGATGTCGAAGTGCATCCTCACGTTTAACGAAGTGCATGCGTTGGAGCCTGTTGGGGACAGCGCATCCCCTCCGCCATGGATACCCCGGATGAACAACGAGCTGCACTGTCTCGGGAGAATAGTTTCCTGCATAATATCCAGCGCGGAATTTTGCGCCGACCTCGAGAGGTTTTCCACCCCGAAGCACAGCATCGGCAATGCCCTCCTCCTCTGGCACCGCCACTCCGACAGCCTCCAGAAGGGATCCGCCGAGCTTTTCCCCAATTCCGCCGGAGGAACCGGGGGGCACCACCCGGTTCCCTCAGCTGATTCAGGCCCTGCAAACCCGTTTATTGCATTCGGGCTCCGGGCCAACCCATCCTTTGCCGGGTGCTCCCTCTCCGCCCCCCTCCGCGCGGTGGTAATGCGGCGGGGGCACCTTAGAGATGTGGAGCGCAGCCTCCACCCCCACTCCCTCCTCCCCCTCGCCGCCTTCGACATCGGGGTTCGCGGAGCGGCCCACCCCACCCAGACCGCCTTCCTCCACACCCTCCCCGGGGAGGACCCGTTCCTCACAGCAGAGGCCTGGCATATCGCGATGGATGTGATGGGCTCCTTCACCGAGACAGCCCCTCTGCTGACCCCTGCGCAGCGTGAGGCTCAGGGTGTGTTTCCCGGCAGGGCTGTTGTGTGCGGGGGGGGTGCCGAGGGGAACCGGGAGGGGAACCCGTTGACCCTCCTCCTGTTTGAGGAAACGAGGCGGATTGTCTTCGGGGTCCGGAAGGCGAGGGCTGCGGTGGGGTCTATATCGGAGATGCTGGATCCCCCGGCGAGCTGGGGGAAGCGGGTCCATCTCGAGTTCACCCCGTCCTCTATCGCCGCGTTGGGGTTTGGGAGATCTGACCCAAACCTCGCCACCATCTGCCTCCGGATGATCCACAAGGCAACCCCTGGGAGCGCGATGACACCGCCAACACCCCTCTGCATCAAAAACGCCATCTCCAGCGCATCCTTCATCAAACCTACCCACCTCCCCAAACACCTACTCGACGCGATGTCGGACCTCCTCCGCGATTTCAAACTCCTCCTCCTCCCCCGGGACTCCTCCATCTCACTCCTCAAGCTCCTCCTCCGCTGGACCCTCTCCGGGGCTGACCCGCGGCATCCCTCAAGACCCCCCCGCGCGTCGCCCCACAGCTTTCCCCTCTCGGAATTCTCACCAGATTCGATTCACACCGCGGTTCAGACATCGCTCTACCCTTTGGGAGGGGTCAAACGGAGCAGCTCACCCCTGGAGGAGGTCCTGCGGGACGAGGCAAAGCTTGGGGTGATTTTTCGTCTCCTCATCTGCGCAGCCCCGCTGGGGGGGGTGGTTCCGCGGAGTGACATGCGGCGGATTGCCCTAATCCTCCGGGAGGTAGTCCGCGTCTCCGCGAAGGGCGGGCTGTCCGCATGCCCTGTGAAGGGGCCTGTCCCCCGCATCCTCCGGAGCTTCACCCCGGCGGAGGTTGTGGATCTGGCACGCGCCGTGGAGGAGACGGGTGTTCTGCAACCCGAGGAGGCGTTTTTCCTCTTCGAGGGCTACCTCACCCACCTCCGGAGCGCCCCCGGGAGGCGTGCCGCCTCCCAGGCGGTGTACCGCCGGGCTCTCTTCTCCCGCGGGTTCGACTTCGCCTCCTCCATCCTCCTCGAAGCTCCCGAAGGGATGTCCAAGTCGCTGGGCTCCGCACGGCACCCCCGCCTCCCCCACAAGCAAATCCCCCCTCTGTTGGACCTGGCGGAGCGGGAGATCACCGCGATCCTTGATATGGTGGAGATGATCACCGAAGGCTTCACCCCCGCAGCTCGCACCGCCTGCTTCGGCGAGTCAGCTCTGGAACAGCCTGCGTGGCGTGGTGCCGCGGAGGAGGGAGGGGGCGGTGGGGGTGGGGCTGTCCCATCACTCCTCGGGTGCCCCACTCCGCATGAATTCCACGCGGGGCGCGACGTGCTGCGCGCGTTTATCCCCCCCGCCGGAGGGGCTGACATTCCGTCGCGCTGCGCGCGGGAGGCTGTGGTGCGCTGCTCCCTGGCGGCGGTGCCGGGGCACCGGCTGTCCATCCTCCACACATCCGCGGTCCCCCGGAGGTGGAACGCGCTTCTCCTCCGGATATTCTACCTCACAGGCGGTGCGATGCCTGCCAGGGCTTTAAGCCACCGCGGCCTCCTGAGCCTTCTCCACAGCATCGAGGGTTTCAGCCGCGGGTTCGCGGAGGAGAGTGGTGGCAGCCCCATCTCTGCAGAGGATGCATACCCCAGCGCCCTGACGCCGTACCACCCGCCGTTTATCCTGTCTCTGGTGGAGGAGGTTCTGTCACGCAGGCCTTACCAGAAGGTTGATCCAGCCCGTGCGGTGAAGTCCCTGCGGGGCGTGCTTGCTCACAGGAGGGTGCCTCATCTCGAGAAGCAGGGGCCGCTTTACCTCGCCTGTGTCAGCCTCGTACACAGCATAGCAGATTCATCGACACAGAGAGGCGCTGCGGCAGGCCCGATCCACAGGGCTATCCAATGCGCGTGGAACATGCTGCTGTGGGGGTCACGATCTGCATGGAAGATTTCCGCCCCACTCGTCTGGGCTGAGCCTGGGGAAGCTGAGATCCTCCTGCCGGAGGTCGGTGCCTCTGTGGAGGCCTGGGCTCGCCTGGGCGAGGTAGCCTATGGCATGCGGCACAGGCTGTTCGGGAGGGGGTGGGGAAGCGGCGCCTTCCCTGATGATGCTGAGGATGCGGAGCGCCTCTTTCTCCGGAGGTTCAACTGCCTGGTTTACGCGCAGGGCTCTTTTCTCAGAGCAATGGGGAGTGGACGGCTCCTCCCTCCACGTGGGGTGGTGCACTTCAACGAGTATATCCGGGAGACGTTCTCCTCCGCAGGGCTTTTGGAGAGGCTCGATACCCACTCGCTGATGTGGTGGCTTGATGCCGCGTCCGATCCGTCCTATTTCTACGACTATGCCGACGGTGGCTGCTGTGACGAGCCGGAGGCTGTGGAGGGGGCCGTGCCCTTCATCGACTCCGATGTGTTCGCCACAGCCTTCCCCGAAAGCGCGGGGTTCGCCCGCTGCTCCGAATTCCTCACGCAGCAGGATCTGCAGATCTCCTGCAGGCTTGGGGACAGCAGCGGTGCTTCTCGGCAGACACCTACAGAGGCTGGCACACCCCACCCGACCCCAGCCCACTCTCCTCCAGCAGACACAGCAGAGGAGGATGGAGCGGAGGCGGTTGGGAGCGGGGGTAAGACAGTGCGGAGACATCTGGAAGGCCTGCTGTGAATGGTTGTGTGAAGCTTTTGGATTAGCACCTTCATGCCACTTCACAGGGCCTCAACACAGCCTTGAGACAGCAAGTGTGCGCTCAACAAAAAGTAGTCCGGAACTGTTCTCCCACAGTTGCTGGACAGGGTGTCTATAGTAAAGCGAAAGGAGTACGATTTTCTCTGCTTGGCCTACACACACACACACACACCCGCTGTTTTCTTCTTTGTGCGGGGAGGTGGAGAGAGAAGAGGTTGTGGTGGTTCGAAATGCTGCTGGAATCACGGCCAAAAAAAACTAGCGTTACAAGTTACAACGCGCCCATCCCCCTCGTTGTTGCGAGGCACGGCGGGTGCAAGGTGGAGGGCGAGGTAGGTGTGGCGAACAATGCATGGCAATGAGATGTGATTCTCCGCCACGCCTGCTCTTGGTGGTGCGGCAAAAGAAGTGCCACAGCTGGATCGACGGAGCACCAGCATGGCAGCGCAGGGTATCCATGCCAAGCCCCCACCCCCTCCCTCGCGTCTGTGCTCCCTTCTACTTCTATTTCACTACCCCCCCCCCCTCGCGTCACGCAGGCAGTTTATTGACAGTCCGGCGTGTCCCAACCCAATGGCAATAATTTTTTTTGGCGTGTTCTGCATCCGAGCCACGGGCAGGGTTTTGTTAGAGAGGTGTGCTCGCAAATGCAGGAAAACTGTTCCCGGTGCGAAATCCTTGCAGAACATCACCGCTCCCCACAAGAGGCGTGTGGGGGTGTTTTCCCGATCGACGGATGCCCTTCGGCTCTCTTCTCTTCTCTTCTCTTCTCTTCAGATCTGCACGGCTCCACCGTTTCCACACACGCAGGCATCTACACACCACACCCACGACCCCCCTGTCCCCGCGTGACAGGTTCAGGTTATTTTTTGAAGGGGTTTTTTTTTGTGTATTTTGCAACACCCCCACCGGCGCCATGTCGAAATTCGAGTCACTCCGTGGGATCCCTGAAAAGGGCATGACCGGGCTCGAGACGCTGTTCGAGAGTGTGGACACCCTGAACGATGTGGGGATGACCACACTATGGGAGGCCACGCGCAACAAGCCCCCGGTGCGGAAGCTGGTCTACCTCGAGCTTGCGTGCAAGGATGTGACAGACCCGTGCTGCATGTTCCTGATGAATGCCATTCCGGATGCCTTCAGGAACAACCCCACGTCGGCAGCACCGGCAGGCGCTGCCATGAGCGTCGTCCGCAGCACCTAATCATTCCATGCGAGGGTGTGGGTGTGTGCCCCTCCCCCACACGACAAGCATTGGGGCAGAACACAACACAGAGGGCGGCTGTGCCCTTCTTGTGTTGCCTGTATGTATGTAGAACCCTATACAACCGAATGAAGCACTTCCGTGCTCTGCCGGGGCTGTTGCAAGGGAGGTGTGTTTGCGTGTGCTGTCCGTCTGTGGCAGTGAAGGCAGTATCAGAGCTCACCCGGCGCAACCTACGCTGTACACAAAAGGCTGCTGTGTGGGGTCTGGGGTGGGGTCGCCAACCTGAGAGAGAGAACGGAGGGTATGGAGGTGGCAGCTTGGTCTGGCATCTGGTCTCCCGCAAATAAAGATAGGCTGTTATCACAGCATGTGTTCACGTATGTGCACCGTGCAGGGAAACCGGTGAGCTTTTCCCTTTGTCGGACAAAGCATATACAGCACGGGTGGGTCACCGACTGCTGACTCAGGCATGAGGTCTCCAGTGTTTGTAAGTTATGAGTTGCGACTGGATGCGGATCTGGCGCCGTGGGGGTGTGGGAGGTGGTGGGTTCATAGTTCAAAAGTTTGCTGTGTGGTAGTGAGTGGAACCGAACACAGGTGGGAAGGGGGGGGGGGGGAAATAGGTGGCGCGGAAGGTCTCCCTGTCTCCCGCGCCTGCCCCTGTCGCCACGCTCTTGTCTCGGCAGTCGTCGCGCGCCATGTTACCTCCTCAGCACTGTGATTGGGTTTGCAGGGCGGTCCGTTGTCCTTCTGACAGGCTTGCCTGCGTCACCACACCCAGAATAACATCCAGTGTCCTAAAAATTTCATTTCAGATCCTTCTGCCATTTGGACAACTCGCCCTCCGCGTCTGCAATCGCCACCTCATTGAAATTGGTCGGAAATCGCTCCACCCTCCGCAGCCCCGCTGAACGGTGTTGTGAATTATCCCGGGCTGTTGGTGCGGCTCCCGCGGGCACTTGCCCCACACACCCACATGATGTTTGCCATCACCACCACTACCACCCCTCAACAGGACAGACTCACGGTACACACACACGCACCCCTCCCATCCATAAGGGTGGGCCCCGCACAACAGACACATCAACAGAAGCAGAAACATCTCCTGCTCACCGGTGCCCCGTCTCTCTTTGTCCTGCAGCACCAGAGCCTGCGGGGCCTGCAACCGCCAACCCCAGCCCTTGATGCAACCACTCCGTGTGTAGGCAAAGCGCCATCCCCCGCCCCGCCCCCGCCCCTCCCGCCACCACAAACGAAAACCGCATCCCATCGATTCGAAAAAGAGCTTTCAACGGGGTTTTTTTTGTGTTATATTTACCCTTCACCCCATCCCCCCCTCTCTCTCCCCACCTGCTCAGCCCCACGCGCAAAGGGTCAACGCGGATAGGGTCCCCGCAATACGATGGTGGTGGAGACTCAGAACGATCCGAACCAGCTGCAGGTCACGCTGATCCGCTGCCAGGGTTTGGACGAGGCACGGCGTTACTACGCCTCTGTGTTCATCGACAGGGACGAGGTGGGGAAGACGCCCGCCACACGCAACCCCACGGACTCCCCCGCCTGGCTCCACAGGGTCAGCGGGCCCATCGCCCCGGGTGCCGAATCCGTCGTCGCGACGGTCATCGTTTTCGCCACCGGGGGTCTCTTCAAAAAGGACACGCCCGTCACCCAGATACAGTTCCCCCTCGGGGCTGCCGACCTCCACGAGGCGCTCATCGTGCCTCTGACCTACGATGCCCTGCCGCTGTATGGGATCCCTCAAGGCGGGAAGGCGGGGCCCCCTAACGGGACCCTCGACCTGTCCTTCCGCACCTCCTTCGAGCCGGAGGAGAAGCGGATCGACCCCCCGCCACACCCCGCCGTGCCTTACGGGACTGCTTCTCTGGAGATCAACCTGCTGAGCGCGAGGGGTTTGACGCACAACAGGAAGGTGTACACCGAAAACAGCCTGCCGATCGATGCGTACGCTGTGGTCACCGCATCGTATGGGGTGGTGGGTGAAGACCCTCTCTCGGAGATGCGCCGCAAGACACGCCGGATCCGTGTCAAACCCCGCGACTCTGATCACGACTGGGATGCCCGCTTCTCCCTGCCTTTCCCCTGGGAGAATGTCCACCCAGATGCTGACGGGCAGGGCGGTGGTGCCACCGGGGGTAATATCGCAGCTTCCCTCACTCTGCAGGTGGATATTATAGAACGCCTCGCCCGCCCCCAGGGGTCCAGCGGGGAGAGCGAAGAGAGACAAATAGGCTGGTCCCAGGTGGTGTACACTGGGAGCAAGATGCAGGGCACCTTAGAGGTTCCCCTCAAGCGGCGCATCCCCATCAAAGACCCGGGCCCTTCGCGGAGAAGGGGTGGGGGGACTCCGGAAAACACCCCGGCTCCTCTAGGGACATTCGGGCACCTCTTCCTGATTCTGCGGTGCAGTCTCGAGGACGTGGAGACATCTGGCCTGACCGACACAGACAGGTGCCTGGAGAATGGCGGAGGGGGGTCCGATTCAAACGCGACATCCCCACCGGTTGACGACGCGGAGCAGCTGGAGGAGGAAGAGGAGGTGGAGGAGGAAGAAGAAGGAGGAGCAGACGGCGCCACAACAGCAGGCGACATCCCCAACCCCCACCCCCCCGGCTGGGGCGGGGAGGGTGTCGCGGAGGACGGGGCGTGGGGCGGTGACAGCGATGCCGGCGGCATCAGCCGCCGGGGGAGCAGCGCCGCACCCACCGAGGTGCTGTGTGGGGACACCCCAGCCCCTCAGCCGGAGCCCCAGCCGGCGGAGGAGGAGGGGTTGCCGGGGGAGGGGGTGGGCTGCGCTGAGGGGGAGGAGGAGGAGGGGGGGGCGATCGGTGCGGCGCAGCCCTCCTCGTCCTCCCCCTCCCCGTCCCCGGAGGGGGCTGTGCCGGAGTCGCCTTCGTCTGCGCGGAGTGTGGGGCATAGCAATGCGAGCAGCAGTAGCAGCAGCAGCAGCACCGGCAGCAGCACCGCACCTCCTCCATCGGGGGCGAGCCGTGGCCCCTCTGCTGTGGGGAGTGTGACGCGGGGTGGTGGTGGTGGTGGTGGCGGCAGCATCGGTGCACGCCGCGACAGCAAGCGTGGCGTGCCTCCAGAGGTTGTCTCAAAGCCCCTCCGCGGAGGGTATCGCGGTGTTGGTGATTTCTTCTCCCGTGCTATGGGTGGTGGCGGCGGCGGCGGCGGCAGTGGTAGCAGTGGCGGGAGGTCGCTTTTTGCGCAGACCGCCCTGGAGAGGGTGCAGGTGGACAACCTGTCCCGCCCCGCAGCTGCTCCGCGTGGCAGGGCGATGCGCAGCGGGGCGGCGTCGGCAGCGGCGCTGCCGCCGCAGCTGCCCCTCAGCGTGTCAGCCTCCCGCAGGCAGGCCGGCGTGACGCGCAGGGCTCAGGTGCCTGGTGCAGGCCGGATGCAGCCGCTTGTCATCTGAATGGTTTTTACGAAGGGGTGGGGGTGAGTCACGACAATGTGCTCCGGGGGTGGGGGTGGGGAGGGGTATGTTATCGTGTGTCGTTCAGTGTGACAACTCATATATAGTTTCGCGTGTGTCACGTCATCGCTCTCACTTGCGTGTGTGTTTTTTTTACTAGTTACGAGCGACGAAGCGTAGCGAAGTCGCGGAGTAACGAAGGAAATCGTACGACTGAAGCTTTCTAAGGATTACTTCACAGAGGCTTACACAGCCTTTGACACAGTTGTGTGAGCTCAACGAAAAGTATCCCGGGGGGGCCTTCGCTACCAAGTGTGACTGAGTGAGAAAAAGACACCCTCCGGGACCTGGCAGAGCAGACCATCCAGGCCCTCCCGACGTGCGCCTGGCATGTCTACACCGACGGGTCAGTCTCCAACTCCACATCGCGGCAGCAACAGGGCGGCGCGGGCGCAGCGGTGTACAGCATGCCGGAGGGCCGCCTCAAGAAAAAGCTCGCCTGGCCGGCAGGACTCCGTTGCATCAGCTACCAGGCAGAGCTGGTGGCCATCAGAGAATCCCTCGCCCACCTATGCACCGTGGTAACCCAAGGCGAAACGGTCGCCATCCTCACCGACTCGCAGAGCGCACTGAATGCACTGCTGAGCGGCCCCCAGCGAGCGAGGGGGTCCACCGAATGGGACATCTGGCAGAGGCTGCGCAAGCTCGCCCAAACATACGATGTCACCACCCACCTCCGCTACATCCCGTCGCATGTTGGGGTGGTAGGGAACGAACTTGCTGACAAGCAGGCGCAGATCGGTGCGTTCAAGCCCCAGATGGAGCCGATCAGCCTCGCGTCGGCCCGTGTCACCCTCCGCCGACACATATACAGCGGGACCACGTTGCCCCGCACAGAGAGCGTGTACGCGTATCGGTCAGGAATCGGGGAGACGCGACTGCAGCGCCCTGACCTCCGCATGGAGGGCCTTACCCGCTTAGGGGAAACCACCATCCGCCGCCTCCGGGCCGACCACCACCGCCTGGTGTACGACCACGACGTCCCGGGCAGCGCACAACCACCGTGCAAACCCTGCCTGAAGCTTGCGCCGGACAGCCCCCCGCCTGGGGTCTCGCTGAAGCACCTATTCTTCGGCTGTCCCGCGACAGCGTCAGCCCGACACCACCTCACAGCCACAAACGTGCACAACCTGCTGCTGCACAACTGCAAGGGGGCCCTACGCTACCTGGCTGAGGCAGGGGTGACGGAGCACAGCGAGAAGGACTACCTGATCTCGTGAAACCTGCAAAAATCAACAGCGGTCAAGGGCTTCGGCCTGACACCCCAGCACCCCCCCCCCCCCCCACCCCCAGACCCACGTCACTTTCCACGGGCCGCCAGGCGCGTCAGCGTCGGCGACCGCCCGCCCCCAGTCTGAGAGGCAGCAGCCACGACTCGGCAGGAGGCGGGCACAACAAAAAAAGGGAGAGTCGTCACTGTGCATATCAGCACGGTCCCGCCCTCTGAGCCAGACTAACCCGCCCATAAAGGAAAAGAGGAAGAGGCGACGTAAGGCAATGCCTCCGTGCGGCAAGGAGAACACGAAACAGCGTCCCCCCTCACCGGGGGACGCGACGAGCACGGCCAAAAATCGTTCAAAAATCGTTCAAAGTGAGCCACGGCCCACTTCCCCTCACTGGCTGACGAGCTGTGACGAGCAGTGACTGGTAGCGAGGGCCCCCCGGATCTGCCTTTTTGCAGTTGCTGGGCAGGGCGTTTCTCTTATTATAGCGAAAGGAGTACAATTTTGGTTTGTGCGTTGGCAATACCTCCCACACGTCATTTCGTTCAGACAAGCAAAGCTGGAGTGATCCACCTGGCGGGTGTGGGCTGTGAGGGTCTCATCGGGATCGGGGTGGGGGGGGGAGTTCAGTTTTTCATGTCATTTCCATCACACGCCACCCCAAGCGGAGCAAAACCTCTCACCGGGACTTGGATGCCACCTGCAGTTGTGTCTGTTGGGTGAAGAGGGGGGGTGTGAGGGGGATCGAAGAGGGTGGGGCAATGGGGATGGATGGGGGAGGTGATGTGGTGTTGGCTCCCGGCACCACCCCCCCCCCGACCTTTTTCTCTCCGTCGCCGCCTCACCCACCACCCCCGCACACCCCGCTCCGTCCCCCATCCCCCCCCTACCCCAGTCTCCTCTCATAGTACTTCACGTTATGTAGTTTCCATTCGCACACCCCCTAACCAACTCACCCCAACACCCACGCATTCAGACACCGTATATCTGCCTATATCTCTCTGCACCTGCCTCTCTATTAGCTTCCCGTCCTTCGGAGTGGCAGTCTGGCAAGGCACCGGTCCTGTATGTATAAGTATGTATTCAAGTTATTGGAGGGGGGGATGGAGGGAGATGGGAGGGTTGACGGGGGTTCTTCACAAACCCGGCAAGCGTTTCGGAAAGTTTGGTGTGTTCCCCCCCGGGGGAGGGGGGGGCATGCGCCAAAACGAAACTTTCTGCCTGTAAATCAGGAAGAGGAGAAAAGAACCAGCGGGCATTCGTCGGACGCAGGCGAGAGCACCCCACCACGCCTGCTGCGTGGTGGGGTGTGTTCTGCATGACCTGCATGGGCAAAGTTTCCTGCGTTGTCAGCACAACTCCAGAATATAAAAAGCCTGCTGTTGTCGCCGGCACCCCTGTGCGGCGAAGGAAGCCCCCTCCCTTCTCCCCCCTGTGGTCGTTCGGCTCAGAGGCCTGCAACGCGGGTTGGTGCGGCCTGGCTTTGTCTTTTCCCCCCCTCCCTCTCTCGTCTTTGCTTGGTTGATTTCAAAACGCTGGGCAAAAAAAATAATCGTCGCTAAACCACACACTCTCCATCCACCGCTCTTCTAGTTAGCACGCCGAGGGCCCCTTTTTTCAGTGTCAACAGCTATCGAGGGTAGGGGGTGTGCGGCGCTTTCAGGCAACGAAAGATGCGAACTTCCACAGCAGGGCTGCGGTAGGGGGGGGGGGGCCTGGGGGGGTTTTGTTTTGAATTGTGACGCACAAACAGATTCGCCACAGCTGTGTGTGGCGGCACTGCGCCAATTCGAATCAGCAAAGCAACGAATCGGCGTTATCCCAACTGTGCCTTTCGTTGGTTATTGCGACCCCCCCACTCACACCACTTCGCCAGACTGGGGTGAGCGCTGTATACAAAAGGGGGGGGTTTGCGTTCCCAACAAAACAGTTGTAGGCAATGGGCCTTTCGTTCCTCTCGAGGGTGCCGTGGCCCCAACTTCTCTGCGCTATAGACAGAAGGTGTCCGTCAGTTGGTTTGGTTTTGCCGGGCCTTCACTCTGCTCTTGGGGTGGATTTGAGTTATTTTGCCCGTTCTTCTTGCAACGCTGCTCGACAGCGAAGCGGCCCCTGTAGTGGGACCGCGCCGCTCGCCACGGGTTTGCCGGGATATTTTTTTATTCCTTCCAAAATTTCAATGCAATAAAGAATGCAGCGATAGGAGAAGGTGTTCGGCGGATTGCCTGCCGCGCACTGGTTTCTTGCGCCTGCCAATCGCAACGAGATGTCATTCTTATTCGTGCTACTCTTCCGTTTCATGAATGATCCTTCACAAACCCCAGTTGTACGTTATGCCCAGCCCTGTGCACAAGGCAGTGCTTGTGCCCTGCGGACAGACTCTCTCCAATAGAGGCGTCACTCGAATTCCGCCGTTGACCCTGCTGAACACAGGAGAGGGGTGGATATTTAGGGGGTTTTCTCAGCAACTGCCACCATCGCACTATCCATTCCCTCCAAACACACCATTCCATCCGTTTTTTTTGCAGCGCTGCCGCCTTTGTTTTTTTTGCCTCAGCAAGAGGAGCTGCACGTTTTGCCTTGCCTTGGGGTGCTTCTCGGAGCGTTCGGGCAAACAAAGCTCTTACTGGGGGGGGTCGAATATAAGATGTACCTGGGACCCCCCGTGTTTAAGTCCCCCCCCTGGAGGCGATTTTCGGCCGGGGGGGACTTAAACACGGGGGGGGCGGACCTAAACACAGGGGGGGCTTAAACACGGGGGTGGCACAGTGGAGACCAAGAAGACCTCTTCCTCTGCTGTCGTAGGGGGGTAATTCCGGTCCGGATGGACTTTTGGCACCCCACTTTCGACTCTGACAGCACCTGGAGGGCCTAGGGGCCACCTGATGACCCTCCAGACCAGCCCACCCCCGTGTTTAGGTCCCCCTGTGTTTAAGTCCCCCCCCTGCCAGACCCCCAGGGGGGGACTTAAACACGGGGGTAAGGGGGGGGGACTTATACACGGGGGGTCCCAGGTACCTTGAATATAAGATGTATTTTGAAATCCCAAAATATAAATGGAATATAAGATGTACCTGGGACCCCCCGTGTTTAAGTCCCCCCCCTGGAGGCGATTTTCGGCCGGGGGGGACTTAAACACGGGGGGGGGGCGGACCTAAACACAGGGGGGGCTTAAACACGGGGGTGGCACAGTGGAGACCAAGAAGACCTCTTCCTCTGCTGTCGTAGGGGGGTAATTCCGGTCCGGATGGACTTTTGGCACCCCACTTTTCGACTCTGACAGCACCTGGAGGGCCTAGGGGCCCCTGATGACCCTCCAGACCAGCTCACCCCCGTGTTTAGGTCCCCCTGTGTTTAAGTCCCCCCCCTGCCAGACCCCCAGGGGGGGACTTAAACACGGGGGTAAGGGGGGGGGGACTTATACACGGGGGGTCCCAGGTACATCTTATATTCGACTTTTCTGTTTACAGTGTCCACTAGGCACTGGAAAATGCCATAAAAAGGCGAAATTTGAACATAAGATGTACATCTTATGTTCAAATTTGGGTAAATTTTATGTTTTTTGAAAATGCAAATTATGGCTCCCGTACACGCATATTATAAGATGTACCTACCACCCCCCGTGTATATGTCACCCCCCCCCAGGTGCAAAAATCGGGAGGGGGGTGACATGAACACACCTTTTAGGGGGTGACATATACACGGGGGGTGGTAGGTTAGTGTATGTCACCCCCCGCCAGGGCCGCTTGGGGGTGACATAAACACACCCCTTTTGGGGGGTGACATATACACGGGGGGTGGTAGGTACATCTTATATTCGACCCCCCCCCCCCCAGTAAGCCACAGACCCGCGTGTGCGTGTAAACATTTAACAATCACCCCCCACCCCCTCCTCTCCCCTCCCCCCCCCCCCCAAGGACACACGTTGCTGAAGGGTGTTGGGAGACTTGCTTTCCTTCACTTTGGACAACAGCATACCCCACACACACCCTGGTCCAAATGAGTCTGTGCAGAGCCTTGCTCTCTGATAGCTCGTGACCGTCAGTCATACCCTAAGTTTTTTAAAAATGAAATACGTCAATCTTGTGTGCGTGATAGTTTCCAACCACCATCTGCCGCCTCCCTTCCAGCGGCCTTTCTCTGTCACCGAGGTGGAGTGTTGGGCTGTGTGACTATACTCTGTGAGTGGAACGCTTCTTGAAAGAACACTCTGCGTGTCGCCTTCCTGATCGTCACCTCACGTCAGGCTGAGTGACCCGTCAATGCCAACAAAACAATACTCGGGTTCAGTGAGGCAGGGGCCGCGAAGTCAGAAACGGGGTCTTTTCTTCGGAACACCGAAAAAAAAGGCTGTGACGCGTGGCCTCGATGCTCTGCACAACCCTTATCGTATTGGGGGAAGGGGGGCGGGGGAGGGTTTTGTTGTGGTATGCCTCCCGGCATGCCGAAAACAACGTTTTCGTCGTGTGACTCCTGGGCAATCGGCAATTTGTAGTCCGTCACAAATGGTTCGCCCGTGTCATTTCAGAGCTGCGTGGGTGGGTGTGTGGGGGTGGGGGGGGGAGGGGGGGTGGGAATGACAGGGCTGAGGTTGGGAGGGGGAGAGGTCTAGGGTGTGTGTGGGGTGAACGAACCGCCTGCATTATTTAACCGAAGGCAAGTATCAGGCAGGCAAGTTGAAATTCGCTAAAAAATACCCCCCTCCCCCCCTATCCAGACCATGCCCCGGGCAGCCGACAAATGAGCGCAGAGGGCAGACCTCCGGACCAAACCAGCGCCAACGCGCAACCCGCTCTCCCTACCCACCCCAGTTGATCCCATTTGACAGCTTCAGACTCTGCGGATATCTCGCTGTATTCCGTACACCTCTGCTGCGCGCATCCTTTCCCAGGATTTCGATATTCCTGGGGGTGTATCTCTGCGCTGTGCGTTTGCTAATATGTAGGTATTGCAGCATGTCGCAAAGGCTGTCCAATCCCGCCTCCATCACGGTGCCTCGGCCAGTACGTCCTGGACCAGCCCTATCAGCTCTCGCTGTTGAACAGCGTTTCCCACGTGGGGGTATTCTGATTTATCGTCCAAAAAAAATTGGCAGTCATACAATGCCTTTTCGCACTGATTGAGCCGTTCAACTCTGCCAACCGTGCGTCTGCACCCCATCATGTCGGGTTGTCCCCACCACCGCCCCTCCCGCTCAGCTGCAGCCGCAAGAGCTGCCGTATACACCGCCCAGCTCCCGGGACTCCCCCCCCCCCCAGCAAGGTCTTGCCGTGCTGGCGGCGGCGAGTCGGTAGCAGGGTGGGAGGTGGGGAGGGGGTTTTGGTTCTTAGGGGCGCGTGCTGCGTTCCCACTCCCCCATCCTCGCCCTGCCGCCACCCCGCCCCCGACCCACACCCTGCACCCTGGTAGCGCCCCCGTCGGGGTGGGTGTGGGGGCACGATGGACATCACGCAGACGATTGTGCAGGAGATTGTGGCGCAATGCGGTCGGCGGGGTTTTGTCGTGAGCGGGTCGCTTTCGCAGTTCTATCTGATGGCCCAGCTGCTGACGGACCCAAAGGACACCGGGACGAGCTTGGAGCTTGCGCCCGACAGGATAGAGGCGTTGGTAGAGAAGTCTGTGACGCATCTGACGCGGTCTGACTGCCCTTCTCTCGAGACGTTTAAGCTGCAGGCAAGCGTGACAACGCTGAAGCAAGAGCAGCTGAATAAAAACAGGACAGACGATGTGCAGCACCGAGCGAAGGCGCAGCAGCTCACGCAGGATGTCTGTTCCAAAACAGACCCTTCGCAGGTATGCAGGGGGTGAGGGGAAGGGTTGCTTGGTGGTGGTGGGGGTTTGATGGCTCTGGGGAACAGGCAAAACGCAGAGCACCTCCCCTTCCCCCCCCAAGCATCTGCGTGTGTCACCACAACAACCCAACCTTTGCACTGCAGGTGTGTGCGGAGATGACGCTATATGTGCTGCACGAGTCGCATCTGTACGCCTCCTCCAACGACTTGGTGCAGAAGGAGACCATGACGGCGTTGGAGTCCGTCATCCCGCGGGGGTCTATTGCCCCGTTTATCTCACAGAAGGTATCGCAAACACCATACTGTTTTATCTTTGAGGATCATGGGGGGGTTCTGTTACAAAGTGGAGTAAAACAGTGGGCAGTCCGCAGAAAGGCGGCTGCTGATGTGTGTTGTCCGAATTCATAGAGTGTCGTGTGGCGTGTGGGAAAACATGCCGCTGCTTTCCGTAGGGTGGGTATATCCTACGCATGCCGTGGTCACACCCCACTCCCCCACCCCTTGCCTTCCATGCATTCGCTCTCGACAATCAATCCCCCCTTGCCCCCCCCCCCAACAGGCTGAGGAAAAGGCAAAGCAGCTGGACGAGCTGTGGCGAATCGTGTGGGGTATCCGCCTGTTCAACAAGCAGAGCCAAAAGGTATGCCTGCGGGCAGGCTGGTGGGGTTGGTTGCGGATGAATTGCGTGCCCTTCACGGTTCTCCTCCTCCACACATACACACTCACACCCCGGCACACCCACAGGGGGGTGCTGGTATTCCCAACATCCCGGAGGAGGCCGAGCAGATCATCAACACATCCCTGCAGCTCTGCAAGCAACACCTGCAGCAGGCAGAGAAGCAGAGCGTGCACTACCAGGCCGTGCTGACCACCCCCTCCATCCAGATGTCCCCTGAGGGGAGGCAGCGGCTTATAGACGAATACACAAACAGGAAGCAGTTCGCGGTTTACCTCAAGAACATCCAGAAGCTGGTGGAGGCCAGGCTGAAGCGGCTGGAGGCGCTGAAGCCTGTTTGGGAGGAGCTGGTGGCGGATGTGAGGTCCATGGTGACGCAGAGCGTGTCGGTTCCTAAGAGCAACATCTACCCCCGCTTCATCGACATGAGCGACAAGTGGGACCAGTTCCGTGAGGTCTGGCTGGAGGTGTCGGACTGCAAGCGAATCCTCGATGTTGTCGTGGCATACCAGAACCCGTTCTCCCCGACCCTCAACAACAACGACGTGGAGGCGGCGCTGGCGACGAGAGCGGAGGAGCCCACACCGAACAAGGTGGTGATTCAGAGCGAGGTGCAGAACCCATCTGTGAACTACATCCACGAGCTCGATCCTTCGAAGCAGTTGGAGTTCAACGGCTTCTGCATCCCCTCCTTTTTGGACCGGGGCGTTCTCCTCGACGGCAAGCGAGGCGGGAAGTCGCCGGGCTTCCTCCACCTGATAGCCAACGACACATACTACGCCTTCTCCTCCGAGCGCCTCCTGAAGGCCTTTGCGCGGGATCCCTTCCGCTACCTCTCGCAGCAGCTGCTGGAGGTGTGCGCGGCACAGCCTGATGTGATCCACCTGCTGGGCATGCAGTCGGAGCTTCCGAAGGAGATCTTCCTCCAAGGGACACGCGTGGCGACAAAGCCTAAGGAGGTTATCAAAGCGGATCAGGAATGCCAGACGGGGCAGATCGACAGCTATAAAGACCACCAGTATGTCTGGAATGAGTGGGAGCTGAGAAGACTGGCTCTGAAGGTTGCCAATCTGAGGTCGAAGCGGACCCATGCTGCGCAGACCAACCAGAGTCATATGAGGAGGGACAACGACACGCAGACCTTTGTGCCGAAGGACCAGATCACGCAGACCCTCCAGAATAAGGCGACGCAGCCCAGCAAGAAGGTGCAGTACATCAAGGGGCTCCGTGGGGGTAACGTTCCCAGCCAGGTGATTACACTCAACTTCGACCAGTGAGGGGGGGGCGAGGGAGTGAGGAGCGAGAGGGGGGAAAAAAGCTGCGGGGGTTTGGTGGCTGAAACACAATCTCTCTCCAGGTGGTGCGGTGCAGCGTTGGCTCGCGTTGGAGGTGATGCATTCCCCACCGGTGTTACCTCGCTTGCATTGCTCCGGAATAAGTTTCTTCGTTTCACATGGCGTGCCCCCCCTGTCTTTGTGTGTCGGGAGGAGAGGGTGTGGGAAGGCCCGGTGTCAACGCTCCTCTTTCCAGAAGAAGGCTGGCATCCTGGGGTCACCCACCCACACCCCCCAACACATCCCGTCCAAACCACGCCGAGTTCCCATCCCCTCTTCTGGTCTGATCAGTGGCGAGAGTGGGGTGGGTGGGGGACCATTTACACCCAGCCTCGATGGATCTCCAGAAAGGTTATCACATATCCGTGCTGAGAGGCATGGCTCCTGGGGAGGGGGAGGGGATGGGAGAGAGGTGTGTGTGGGTCCGCATGCTGCACCTGTTCCTACCGAGGCTGTAAAAGGGCTCTTGATCCTGCAGGCAGATACCCCCGTCCCCGCACCCCCGCCCCCCTTTTTGTGACAACACCCCCTCTTTCTTCTCTTCAGGGGCAAAATGTGCGGTGTGCCGTCGACTTTGCAGCTCAGGAAGGCCTGGGGAGAAGGAACCACCACCATCAACAGCACTACCGCCACCGCCACGCTGTCTCGCAGGTCGCGGAAAAAAGCGTTCACAATGTCGCTGCGGCACGCGGCGCTGCTGTGTCTGTGCGTGCAGATGATAGAAGCTGCAACGGAAAGCGGGAAGATTGACTTGCTCCCGCCGGGGAAGAGGGTGTGGGCGGCTCTTTCAGTAGTGGAGGATGATTTGATCACAAAGGTCACGTTGCGGGGAAATCAGCCCGACGGGGCGTGCAACACGACGGTCGATGTGTCGGTCGCGTGGATTGCGACGAGGCGCTTCAAATGGAACAGCACGATGGTGTGGGAGCTGTACCGCGTACCGGGGTACTCTCCGTACGGAAGGTACTACATACTGGAAGCGGAGGTCGCGAGCGACGGGTGCCTCGGATCGCTGGAGTACGAGCTGGAATACGGTGTGCCCGGGGTCACTCGAACCAAGAGCTTCGCGCCCGGCGTGACGTGCGCCACGTTTGCTCCCAACGAGACGATGGTGAGCTCTAAGCGGCTGTTTGAGATTCAGGGGCGGATCGCAAGCGAAAAAGCGAAATATAAAGAAATGGGGTGGACTGGCGTGCTGCCGCAACCGGGAGGCAGTTGCGTGCGGAGTAGCTCGGGCCTGCCGTGGTCGACGCTGGGAGATGTCCAGGTGCGTTCGTTTGCCGAGCCTGCGCCGGTGCTTCCCACGTACACGCCGGAGACGAAGCCGCCGCTGCCGAGGGGCACGACCGAGGTGACGAGCAGCGAGAGCCAGACGAGCTACGGGCCGGGAGCCTTCAAGTTTGACATTCCCCTGGATGACTTCAGACCCTTCCCGTCGTGCGACGGGAAGTCCTTCTTCAGCACCACGATGCGTGTGGCGGCGGCCGCCGCGAACCCGTCGTGCCCGGTGGCTTCTGTGAAAGTGACTGGGGACGCGCAGCTGACGGTGCCGTTCGGGGGTACAGCAGAGGTGGCCTTCACGTCGACGACGCGGCGAACAGTGTCGCTGCAGGTGAACGACGTTTCGCTGGGGTGCAAGGTGACGCTCACGGTGACCCTCGTGGGGCACACGGTGACGCAGTACACAGAGACTAGCATTCTTCAAGGGGTGCCGTCAAAGCTCCCAAATGACCAGACAATGTACGTCGAAGATGTTGTGGACTACCCGGACGATGCGGTGGTGCTCTTCTTGTCCTCCCCATACCCGGCAAACCCCGTGACCTTGCAGGTGAACTACAAATCAGGGTATCCCTACGGTGAGCAGCAGATGGAATTTTCGATGTGGAGCCCCGGTCGCACGCTGTTCCGCAGCAGCTGCAGGATTTTCACGGAGGATTGTACTCCGGTGACCGCCTGCGTCGCACACCTCCCGAAGTCTCAGTGAGTGCAAGAAGAGGAGGCGGAATATTTGCAACAGCTTGTGTGAACTGCGAGCTGTCTCTCTGGCTCTATGGACTGGACTGTGATTAGCAGCTGCAGCCTTTTCCTTTTCAACTTTCACACCCACAGGGGGTCTTCGCTGGTCGTTATCCTTCGTCAATCTTCGTCAATTTTCGCCCAATTCAACAGGAAATGCATCAAAATGCACTGACAACCACCCCGTAGCGAAGACCCCCACAACGTTTTTTTTTGTACCAGACACACCTGTGTGTCAGAGGAAATGCGACAGACACATGGAAGGATTCGGTGCGCAGCGACGCTTCTCATTGTTCTTCTCTATCTTCTTTGCTCTGCCATCAGCCCACTTTCTGTACTTCGGGTGGATGCGTGCAATGCAAGCAAGTGACAGATTCCTGAAGTGTGTCAGTAGTATTTCTTTTTGATTTGTGCGGGGCAGAGTCCGCCTCGCGGCCACACTTGAGTGTATGCTCGGTGCTGGCGGGGGCGGAGCAAGGCTCCTGCAAACCCGCAAACCCACAAATCCGCACGGGACTTGAAGCAACCGCGACCTTTGACGTGGCATATTGGTAGCTGACTTCGCATCGTGAGATGTGAGTCAGCAGAAAAAAAGCACTCGCAGACACCTGACGTCGTGTCCGCTCACCCCTGGTGTAGCGAGCAGCAGAGCGGTCTTCCCCCCGCCCCTCTCGTTCTTCCTCCTTTTTTCGCTGTCGTGTGTCGGCGTGGGCGAGACGTGAGCCCACTGTGTCAGATTTCACGTCAAAAAAGCGCTCTGGTGGCGAAAAGGTAACAACCATCGCACGTAGCAGGACAAACAAAGCCCCCCCCCCCCCAACACCAACATATCTGGTGTAGTGACTCCAAAAAGGACTAACATTGCAAGAAGGTGCTTGGAGACTTGCTTATCCCTTCACTCTCGATCAACCCCCCCCCCCCCAACACCGTACGCCACACACCCCAACACCCCCAGGCCCCTCTCTCCCTCCCCTGGGGGCATCCCTCTGCCATATGGACCACATGGCGGGGCAACTGCAGGAGGGGGTGTGCATGAGAGGGCACTCCCACCCGTCTGCGCAGGACCGCTACCGGCAGGAGTGGGGCGGGGTGCGCCGCAACATGGACCTCCTCCAGCGCGCCTGCGACGCCCTCCAGCAGGGGGCTGCCGCGAAGCGCGGCGCATCGGAGGGGCGGCAGGCCAGCAGCACGCCACCCCGCGCCCCCTCCTCGCCCCCGGCCTCCGCGCAGAGCCCGCGGGTGCTGGAGGCCATCGCAGCGGCGGACAGGCTGTCGCGCAGCCTCCGGGGCCCGAGCTGGGGACGCGACAGCCCTACCGCGGCCGCCGCCGCCGCCACCCTCCGGGAGACCTCGCCCTACACACCGGGCACGCCCCTCCGCATGCAGCAGCAACAGGGTGGTGGTGGTGGTGGTGGTGGTCGCATCACCGCCACCGCCACAGCCGCCGCCACCCTCCGGGAGACCTCGCCCTACACACCGGGCACACCCACCCACGTGCAGCAGCAACAGGGTGGTGGTGGTGGCACCGCCTCCACCACCACCACCTTGCGGGGGACCTCGCCCTACGCACCCAGCGTGCAACAGGGTGGCAACGGCGATGGCGGCGGCGGAGGCGGCGGCATCGCCACCGCCACGGCCTCCCGAAGCAGCGCCTGGGATCGGCAGGGGCAGGGCGACATGGGGGAGGGTGGTCTTGGTGGGTCCGGCAGGGCTGCTTCTGGTAGCCCTTACAACCCAGGCAGCACGGGGAGCCCCAGCCCGCGCCGTGTTGTGGGGCCTGTGGGGGGCAGTGCGCCGGCGCCTCGCATGCCGTGGCGAGGCGGCAGCAGCAGCAGCAGCAGCAGCAGCAGCAGGGGGTACGACGGCTATTATGGTGTCTACGGCGTGGCAGGGGGTGGCGGTGTTGGCTCTGCATCTGCTGCGCATGCCACCCCGGCAGATCCGCCGCAGGGAGGAGGGGGCGGCAGCGGCGCTGCCACCGGAGGGGGGTCGGGGCGGCGGCGGGGCTCCGCTCCAGCCGGGCCTCCTGCCGCACCCGATGCAACCCCCCGCAGCGCTGCTGCGCCTTCTGACGCCACTGCGACGGCCGATCCCCCACTCCCCGCCACATCATCACCTGGGGGGCAGATCCCAACTCCGTCGGGGGGCACACCACCTACACCACCGACCCCGTCACAGGCAGATGGTGGCGGCGGCGAAGCCGCCGCCACCACCGCCACCTCCGCTACCTCACCCACCGGGAGCAGGGGACGCCTCTACGTTTCGTCGGCGGCTCCGGTGGGTGTGGGTGGTGGTGGTGGTGTGGGTGTGTCGGGTGGTTGGGACGACCCCAGCTTCTCCCCCGCAGGCGGTGGTGCGGCGGTGCCTCTGCGCAGCGGCGGCGGGGTCTCGGAGGAGGGGGGCAGCGAGCCGGCGTGGGGCGGGGTCCGGATCACGACGCAGGCGCCGACGCCTCTGGGGAGCACGGCGAGGAGCGGGGTGGGCAGCAGCAGCGGCAGCAGTGTTGCGGCTGCTCCCCGAGGTGTGGGCAGCGGAGGGGCGGCTGCCGTGTCTGCTGGCGACAGGGAGGCGGTGCCAGCAGCGGGGGTGTCTCCCGCACAGGCCGGCCCCGTATCACTGCGCCCCCCAGCCCCCCTCGAGGAGCGTGTTGCTGTGTGGAGTACAACACTGCCGCCGCAGCCGGATGGCGGTGGCGTGGTGGGAGTGGGGGCGCGTTGGGGCGAGGCGTCGACAGGCGCTGCGGTGCGGACCCCGCCAGGTGGGCCGTTGGTGCCGCCAGCAGTGCCGAGGGGTGGTGTGGATGCTAGCGCCAGCCCTTCTGCGGAAGGTGGGTCTGGCACGCGTTGGGGTGAGACGTCGACAGCCACTGCGGCACGCACCCCGCCGGGTGCACCGCTGGTGCCTCCTTCAGTGCCGAGGGGTGGTGTGGATGCTAGCGCCAGCCCCGATGCAGGTAGTGCTGTGACAGGCGCAGGGACACGTTGGGGTGAGACATCAACAGCCACTGCAACACGCACCCCGCCGGGTGCACCGCTGGTGCCTCCATCTGTGCCGAGGGGTGGTGATGCAACCACTACCACCGAGGCTGCCAACGACATCCCCGATGTATTGGACAACGACCACAACACTGACGGCTTGTCAGGGATGGACGCCGACACCGACACTGACGTCACTGCCAGCCCCCCTCGGGATATGGGTGCGGCAGAGGCGACAGGCGCAGGCACGCGTTGGGGTGAGACATCAACAGCCACTGCGGCACGCACCCCACCGGGCGCACCTCTGGTGCTTCCATCCGTGCCGAGGGGTGGTGTCGACGCCGCCGCCAGCCCTTCTGGTGGTGCTGTGACAGGCGCAGGGACACGTTGGGGACCGACATCCACCGCTGCAGCAACACGCACCCCACCGGGCGCGCCGCTGGTGCCGCCCTCAGTGCCTCGGGGTGAGCCCACTGCCATCGACACCACTGCTGCAAGCACCTCTCGGGCGGGCGACGATCGTGATGTCGTGGATCATCCAGGCGCAGGTACACGTTGGGGTGAAACATCAACAGCCACTGCAACACGCACCCCACCGGGTGCACCGCTGGTGCCTCCATCGGTGCCGAGGGGTGGTGTGGATGCGAACGCCAGCCCCCGTGCAGGTGGTGCTGTGACAGGCGCAGGGACGCGTTGGGGTGAGACCTCCACAGCCACTGCAACACGTACCCCGCCAGGCGCACCTCTGGTGCCTCCATCTGTGCCGAGGGGTGAGGCAACCGCCGAGGGTGCAACCTTTTTGGACAACGATGCCGACCCCGACACTGCCACCCCCGGCGGCGCCGCCACCCTCACCCCGCCCCGCACCCCTGCGTTCGGCCACCCCGGGGACATCACTGTCCTCCGCAACGACGACGGCACCGTCACCCGAGCAGGACCCACCCCGCTACCCCACAGCACCGCGGGGTTCGCCACCGCCGCCGCCTCCGCCACCCCTGCCGCCACCACCCTCACCCCACCCCGCACGCCGGCGTTTGGACACCCTGGGGATATCACGGTCCTCCGCAACGACGACGGGGGGGTGACGTCTTTCTCGGGGGAGACTCTGCACGAGGCCGAGGCGGAAGCCCCACTCAGCTCCACCGCACCTCTCCCCCAGGCATCGGCAGCTTCTGACGGGGTGTCGGAAGGTCGCCCCGGAGAGCCAGGGGGTGGCACCCCGGCGCCGCGCAGCGCAACCCCCAGCGAGGGGGGCGGCAGCGCCGCCCCGCGCAGCAGCCATACCCCTGGGCAGCCAACCCCTGCGAGCCAGCCGCTCTCCGGGGGCAGCTTCTTCGCCAGGTCCGACCCGGAGGACCCTGTTGACATTCTGCAGTCGTTCGCCAGGCTCCGCGCCGCGGCGGAGGAGGAGGAGGAGGTGGAGTCGGACCCTCCCACCAGACACCACCCCTCCACCCCGTGCAGCCCGCTGGGGGCGAACCAACAGGGGGCGGGGGGCGAAGGCGGCGCCCTCGACGGAACATCCAGCTCCGCGCAGAGCTCGCCCGTCTCGCCGGGAGGTTTTGGGAACAACCCCGAGCTGACGCACACCAGGTCCCTCACCCCCAGCGAGGAGATGGCGCTGGCGGAGGCGGACGGATCTCTGAGGGGTCCCAGGGAGGCGGCAGCACGGGGGGGTTTTGGCGGGAGGTCCCCTGTGGACACCCCGGTGTCTGCCCCGCTGAGCGCCTCTTCTGTATCGCAGAGTCTCCATATAGAGGCGAAGGCGACTGTTCCGGTTGCAGAGGATGTGCGGAGGGTCGGAGCTGGTGGTGGTGGGGGCGGGGGTGGTGGGGCCGGGGGTGCTTCCGACACCTCCGCCGAATCCCCCCCGCCAGCCGCAGCGGATGTTATCGAAGAGGCAAAGCGGATGAACGGGCCTGGTTGGCTCTCCTTTGGCGACGTCGTCGAGAGTGAGGGCGCCTCCTCTCCAGCAACCTCCCCCATGGGCATCCGCCTCGGTGCCACACCTGTGCTCCCCCAGCAGCAGACGGGTGGTGGGGGCGGTGGTGGTGGTGCCGAGGAGGGGGTGGAGGAAGAAGAGGGGAGGGACGTTGGGTCTGGGAAGGCGAGCGAGAAGGATGAGGACTCGCATGGGATGCGGGATATGCTGCAGCAGATGGCGGGCGGGGATGCAGGGTCGAGTGGGTTCGGCGGGAGCAGCGGGAGGAGGGGCGGCGGCGGTGGGAGCAGGAGCAGCAGCGGCGGCGGCAGCAGCGGCTGATTTGTTCCTCCCACCCCACCCCACCCCGAGTATAACACTGTATCCCGGACACAATCCTGCATAACGAGTGGAGGGAGATCATTCTGGTGCTTCCCTCGACTTCAACACTCGACACTTCAACACCCTATTCCCCGAGAATCGTATAGAACCCTCTCATATCCCTGGGTGTGGCAGCCTGCAGTATCGTTCGGACGGAATGCTGTTTCTGTGTTTTGCATGTCATATCGAAGCTTATTCGCCGAAAACCGCCTCCTCCCCCATCCCTCCCCGCTGTGTGCCACGCCACTGTTCTTGGTCTTGGGTTCGACGATGTCAACATAGACCCCGCCCCGCGCCCCCCCCATCCACCCAGTCCCATGCACATCATCGCCCACCATCCGTTTGTGTCTCGACTGTTTCTACAGACTGTGCCTACCGCCCCCTCTCCCCCTAACCCGCCTTCCCCTGCCGAGTCTGTTGTTGGCGAGACGCTGCTGTTCTTTCCTGCACCCCTCATCTCGACGCAGTGTCTCCCTTCAGCGCCCCCACGTTTCCCTTCACTGCGCGTAAGTGCATGCGTTGTTCTTTATACTAGTTACGAGCGGCGAAGCGCAGCGAAGTCGCGAAGTAACGAAGGAAATCGTACGACTGAAGAGTGGGAAAAGGGTGACCCGCTTTCACAAAACTGGCTGTAAAGTGACAATGTTTGGCACACACACAGTGTGGCAGAGGGGAAGTGCTTCTGTCGAGAAAGGTTGCGCTCGCCAGACACCGCCAAGGCCCTCAAATAGCATGCTGGGATGGATGGCAGCATCCCCTCCCATCCCCTGCCTCGTATGAACCCTGTGTGTGGGAGGGCCTCGTCTCCCTTCAGAATTGTAGAAAATCGAACATCCCGAACAAAGTCAGGTGTCACGCTGACGTAGAGTGTACTGACACAGAGGGGAGCGTGTATCCCATCACCCTTTGAAGGGGTGGGGGGGGGGGGGGCGGGGCGTAGTTTGTAAGATAAACCCCTGTCGAAACCCGGCCAGTCGCAGAGTCTGGGTGTTTACCGTAAGCAGAATAAATCTGGACCGTAAGAAGTCCTGGACGTAATAATGCTGGACCGTAAAAATTCTGGACCCCGGGGGTCCAAACCGATTGGACCTTTTTTCCGGTCCAGAGTGGTTTGCTGTTCCCCCCCAAGGTCACCGGGTTTCTGCTCCCGCGGGAAGCGTTCACAAGCGTGAACGGGACTTCCCCAGCCCCTTGACTGATCTGGACCTCCTTCCCCTTCGGCCCCTTGACTGATCTGGACCCCCACGAGTGGGGTCTGAACCCCACTATCGGGGGTCGTATGGGCACCCATAATAGGCAGTGCAGACTCCCGATATCGGGGGTCCAGACCCCCAATAGCGGGGGTCGCTCTGACCCCGCCCCAGACCCCCGCTCCAGGGGGTGGGGGTCCACCGTGTGAGAAATCGCCATGTATCGCCAAGTCCCCCAAACTGGTCTGGACCGGACAAATTCTGGACCTCGGGGGGGGTCTGGAGGTGGATTGGACCTTTTTTACGGTTCAGATTTATTCTGTTTACGGTATTTACATGGTTATCAACAGATCTTACCCCCTTTTCTTCCCGAAACCCGTCGAGCATGTCTTCGTCGTCGTAATTTTTTTACTAGTTACGAGCGACGAAGCGTAGCGAAGTCGCGAAGTAACGAAGGAAATCGTACGACTGAAGCTTTGGATTAGCACCTCATGCCACTTCACAGGGCCTCAACACAGCCTTGAGACAGCAAGTGTGCGCTCAACAAAAAGTAGTCCGGAACTGTTCTCCCACAGTTGCTGGACAGGGTGTCTATAATAAAGCGAAAGGAGTACGATTTTTTCTGTTAAGATCTTAGTGAAAAAAAGCACAAAAATTAAGATCTTAGTATTTTTTTCGAAGATCTTAGGTAAGATCTTAGTTTTTTTGCAAATATCCTTTCGTATTCTGGGTGCCTTGCCGAGCTCCACCTGTGAGCAGGTGTCGAACTCGTCGATCACATCTATCAGAGGTGCAGAAAGGTCGTAGGCCTTCACCTTCGCCTGCTTCGGAATGTTGGCGGCAGCCCCCTTCTCAGCGATCCGTGCCGATGCCGCACGCCTCTCAACTGTGGAGGGAAGGGGCTGCCGTCCCTGCGTCTGTGGCACTGTGTCACTCCCAGGCCCCTGCTGTCGATTGCGGATCCGGAACTTCGCCACAGCCTCCGCCACCTCCCCCTTTGACCGCTTCAGCTTTCTGCCCTCTTCTTGCACTTCCCCATTCGCAAGCCTCGTGTAGATGCCCAGCTCCACAGCCTCGTCGACAAGCGCCGGCTTCCGGATGATGATTGTGGCGAGGCATGTTGGGGTGGGGTTTGCGGCAAGCAGCTCATCGGCGACAGCAAGACACACTCAGGAACAGGCACAGATTGCGATCAGGAGGGATTTGTGGGGGAGAAGGTAAGCTATGAAATGCAGTCACAACACCGTTCAGCCGCAACCGCTCTCAGTCAGTATATGTTTGCTGACGCCGTGCATTGTGTCGTACGCTGCCGGCAGGAAAAATCGTCCTGGGCCTCGTCAGGGAGTGTATCTTCAGTCAGTCAACAAGGAATATGGGGGAAAAACTAAGATCTTAGCTAAGATCTTAGTAAAAAATACCAAGATCTTAGGAAAATTGAAAATTTTACAAAGATCTTTAAAAAAGCCGTTTTCCAGCCAACATCTTCGTAAAGATCTGTTGAAAACCATGTATTTAGATTCAAAAAGAAGTCGGGTGAAGTTTTGTGTCGAGAAGACAAAAATGAGGGGGGGGGGGGAGGTGATGTAGGTAGGTCGGGGACCCGGGAGGGGAGGTGTTATTGCATCGAATCCCTCTTCTGGGTGTGGTCCCTCGGGGTTCCTCGCTGGAAACAGGGGGGAAGAAAAGGAACCGCCCTGTGTGGCGAAGTTGACTGGCCGTGCCATAGGCATTGGCACCGCTGGTCGGAACCCAAGCAAAGATACCAGAGTATTCGCGGCGGTGTGTGGTATGTGCTTCGCAATTGAAATGCCGTGTGTACCCTCTTGGCTGTCCAGAGTCTTGCTTCAGTGTGCAGAGTTGCAAGTCCCGTGTCAATTCCTTGTGGGTGGCTGGTGCGGTTCTGACGCACAGCGGGCGCCATATACAGAAGGCTGAGCTTCTTGTGATTTGAACATCATCACTGAACATGCCTTGCACCACCTCTCCCTCAGGGCCACGCGCTCTTCAGTAGACGAAAATCCGTAACCTGTGTTGGTGTTGCTGAAAGTGCTTCGCATGATGTGCGCACGAACTACGCACAAGTACGCACGAACTACGCAATATGGCCTCGTAATGCCACTTTTTTATTTTGTACTGGGGCGGGACCAGTAATTAGCCCAAAAAGGCTGAAAAAATGCCGAAAATTTTCGAATCCCAGTCAGGGACCACTCTGAATCACCCGTATCGTGCAAAGAAACAGGTTTGTTTGCCGAAAAATCACAGTGTGTGCCCTCTACAGGCCCCCCTACCCCCCGAGAACTCGGGGGGGTAGGGGGGTATGAGGGGGGGGTGTTTTCACCCACTTGGTGTTCCCAGTAAGAGGTGTAAATGGACACCCCATGGCCAAAACGACCCCACTGCGATCCGCACAGATCCCAAACGTTCCAAATAACGGGTTTTTGGAATACCCGAGGAGGGGGTCCCGCTGGGTGGGCTGGTGTGGCTGCCTCTCAGTCACATCCTATGACCAGCCCCTGAACCAGACCCACGTTTCACGGACGAAGCTTGACAGCTCGACCACAGAAATGACCCCACTACGATCCGCACAGATTCCAAATAGTCAAAGGAACGGGGTTTTGCAACACCCGAGGAGGGGGCCCCTTTCGGGGGCGTTTTGGTACAGTCTCGGCTCTGTAGTGACAAGGGGTTTCGCAAGCAGTGTCATTAGCCTTCACCCACTGTCAAGTGAGCTATGGCTTGTCTTGAGGGTGCGTTATCATCTGTTGGTCCCAGGTACAGACAAACAAACGCCGCAGCTGGGCGAGGGGTGACTGATGTGTCTTCCGAGGTTCGAGACTTAGGACAACCTAGTTTGGTGAGTCTCGAGCCAGGTCTCCGGAGACCTGGCTTCGGAGACAGGTCCTTCCGCAGCAGTCAGAAGAGTGACTTCCTGCAAACCAGAGGGCCTAGGTGGATATTTGGGATACGTGGAGGGCCCTACATCAGGAAATGGGCACCACAAGGTCTGGGACGAGGCCGGTGGTAGTGTTGGTGCAGTCTGGGCTCTGTATTGGAGGTAGCGTTTTTCCCACTGGAGAGAATAAAAAAGTGGCATTATTGCTTATGCACAATGTACGCACAAACTACGCACAAACTACGCAAAACTACGCACGAACTACGCAATTTGGGCCTTTCAGCAACACCATGTGTCATTTTTTTGTTTGTTGTACGTTGTGCTGCTACTTGTGCACCGCATGTCTATCCGTCTTTTTCCATATTATACCCGTCACACGAGCGAAAAGAAGCGGAACCACGAAAGGCTGTTATTGCCCCACCCCCCTCCACCCACCGCCCCACCCCCTGCCCCAGCATTTGCGCCTCCCTCCCCCCTCTCTCTGCCGCCCTTTCCCTTTCCCACCCCCTGCCACACAGGACCCTTCGCGGGGCCACACGTAGCGGCGTGTCTCCGCGGCTCCTGGGGGTGAGCCTCTGGGATCGATCGCGGTCGCATGCACGGAGGGGGGAAAGGGTACCGCCACTATGACAGCCGCCATGGCAGTGGCTACCACGATGACAGGGGCTGGTATATGTCGGTGCGGAGACCGGCGGTTGCGACGGCGGAACTGCAGGTGTGTGTGCATCCATAAACAGCACCCCCCACCGCGCCCAGCAGCTGTGCAATAGGGATACTCCATTCTTGCTTCCAAATGTGTGGCCAAAAAAATGCTCCGTTCAATGTTTTTTCGCGACTGACCATCCCGACCCACCCCACACAAACCCATGCTGTACTGTATATCACCTCCTCCCCCCACACCACCCCCTTGCACCGTGATCTCGCATTGTTGAAGTTATCCCTTCTCCTTCTTTTCTCTCTCCCCCGCCCCGCAGAAAATCGCAGACCCATTCCTGCGGCGCAGGCATATTACAGAAAGCAGCGCATCGCAGATGCGCGAGGCGGTGCTGACCCTGATCGCCGAGACAAGCCCCGCGGTACTTGAGGGGGAGATGCAGTCACGCGTCCACCGCCTCGCCCACAGCATCCTCCGCACCTGCCTCAAGAGCTACCGCAGCGCCGTCGAGCAGTCCGTCCAGCGCGTGCTGGACAACCCCGCCACCGCCTCGATGGAGCAGCAGCTGGAGCTGCTCAACCTGATGCAGGGCATCAACGACTCTCTCTCTGAGGTGGGCCGCGCCCTCGACTGCTGCGGCGGCGAGGTCCCGGTGACAGGCTTCGGCGGCTCCATCCCCACGGTCCCCGTGGGGCCTGCCCCGGCACCCCCACCCCGCCTCGACGGGACGGCGCTCCTGGCATCCATCCGACTCAAGCTTCAGCAGAACGGCGCCCCCCCTGCCGTGCAGCAGACCGAAGCGCAGTCCTCCGCCCTGGAGCGGGTGGAGCGTGCCGTCGCAGCGGCGAAGGCCGCGCAGCAGCCCACCGGGCTCCCCCACGCGCCCCTCCTCCCCGACCTGTCCCCCGCAGGGGGCGGCGGGGTGCCCGAGGGGCGCGCGCTGCCGCCCTCCCTCCTGCAGACCCTCAACTCGCCCGCGCTGCAGGCGATGGCCGCCCTGCCCCAGGCACTCCCCCCGTCCACCTCCGCGGTGCTGCAGCCTGCTGCGCCGCCGTCGAAGGTGCCGCAGCGGGCGGAGCTCGTTGCTGTTTCCTCGCTGGACATCACGCTGCGCCCTGGGGACTGCGCGTGGTACCGCATGGATGAGGACAGCGTGCCATCCTATGCCCGCGTGGTGGAGGCGAAGTGTTTCTCCGGCAATGCGCGGTGTGTGCTGTACACCGTGCGGATCCTGTCGACAAAAGCTGAGAGGGCCGTGGAGGGAGACATGCTGCTGATCACAAAGGCGGATGCCGCAGCGCTGCTGCGCCCCCCAGCGCAGGGCGCCGCATCGCGGGCGGAACAGCCCGGCGGCATGCTGGGGGTTGCGGCGTCGGGTGCGGTGCACGGGGTGGTGGGCAGGTCGGAGTCGCCTTCGCCGCAGCCGCCAGAGGTGTCGCCCTCGCGGTCGTCGCGGTCCTCCGCATCCTCCTTCTCGTCGAGCCGGTCCGACGGGGGCACGCCCAGCCGCTCCGCCAGCGAGGACGAGGAGGTGTTCTGCGTGCCCTTCCAGACGGAGGCGAAGGCCGCTGCCGCCCTCTCAGATCCGGAGGAAGCTGTGGCGGTGGTCAGCGCCACTGCGGCAGCCACCGCTGCTGCCGCGGCTGCGGCGGTGGCGGCAGCGGAAGCGGCAGCGGGTAGCGGTGGTGGTGGTGCCATCCCCGCAGACTTTGTGCCGCCGCTGCCGGCGCCGTCAGCTGTTGTGGAAGGCCCGTTGCCCCCGCCGTCGGCTGCGGCTGCTGCTGCGGTGGCGCCGGCGGCGGCTGTGCCTGAGGCAGATGCTGCGGAGCAGCAGCAGCACAAGCGGCGCCGCTCGAAGGACGACACGCAGCAGCAGCAGCAGCAGCCGCAGGGTGAGGAGCGCGAGAGGGAGGCGGGCCGGCAGCGCCGGAGGCGCGAAGCGTCTGGCGACCGCAGCAGGGGGAGGCGGCGCAGCGAGCGGGGCAGCGGGCGGGATTCCGAGCGCCGCCACAGGGACCGTGATGACTCGCGGGACAGGCGGCGGCGGCACAGCTCCGAGGGGGCAGACACGAAGCGGCGGCGGCGGGACAGAGAGGACAGCCACACCACCCGTGATCGGGAGCGTAGACGGCGTGACAGGGACCGCGATGATGACCGGGGCAGGAGAGACCGCGACCGGACCCGGACAGGGCGTGACCGGGACAGAGAGCGTGATTCGGAACGCCGCGAACGCACGCGCGACCGTCGTCACTGAGTTCCCCCACCCCCTACCCCCCCCGCAACCCCACCCCCCCCACCCCGAACAAAAGGGAAGGTGTCAGGCCCCCCCCCTCCCCCGCCGACCCTGGGGTGTTCCAGTGTCCTGATCAAGGTTCTCCCCCCTACCCCCCAGCTCATGTTTCCTCCGAGTAGCAAAGGGATATGCATGCGATGTCCGGTGTGGTGGGGGCGAAAGGGAATGATCCGTGCGTATAATGTGATTGATTTGTGTGTGTGTGTCCTGCAGGCCCTGGGATCAACGAAGTTGGGGAGGAGGGGGGAGAGAGAGTGTGTGTGCAAATCCCCCCCCGCCCCCCCCCCCCCCAAATAAGCAAAAAAAATTAAAAAAAAGAACGGAAGGGAAGGGAGCGGTGATATTGCCGCTGCTATGTTTCGTTTCGCGTGTCGCATAGGGAGGGGGCGTTAACGAGAGGGGAGATGGTACGAGAGGGTAGAGGGGGGGGGGTCTCTCACGGCCCTCAGACTCTCATGGCCACTCACCCCCCCCACACACCCTCCCATGGTTTTTTTGTATCGAATGCTACCAAAATAAATACCGAACGCCCAGAAGGGGAAGCCAGCACACCCCGCACCATCCCCCCCCCCCCCCCTCCCCCGGCGGGACCCGTTTTTTTGGAAGAAACTTAGCGAACCTAGCTTTTTTTTACTAGTTACGAGCGACGAAGCGTAGCGAAGTCGCGAAGTAACGAAGGAAATCGTACGACTGAAGCTTTGGATTAGCACCTCATGCCACTTCACAGGGCCTCAACACAGTGTGCGCTCAACAAAAAGTAGTCCGGAACTGTTCTCCCACAGTTGCTGGACAGGGTGTCTATAATAAAGCGAAAGGAGTACGATTTCGCACCAGACTCGCTTCACTCGAGCCGCACTCGTGAGGAGGTGTTAAGGATCCAGGAGCCAGCCCTTGTGCTGTTTCTTCCGCTTCTGCCCCCACCCTACCCTACCCCTCCCCTGCATGCTGTTCGTGCCACCCCTGGTCGCCGAAACCCAATGTGTGCGCCGCCATCTCGATATGCTGGAGGGTTTTCGAGCTCCTGTTGCCCTCCCCCCCCTCCCCCCTCGGCCTCCCACCGGGGGGGTGTGAGGGGGGGTGGGGGTGGCGGTGCGAAGAGCTCCCTATCGAGTGAACGGGAGAGGGGGGGGGAGGAGGGCTGGCCCCAGCATTAGATGGAGAACCCCCAACCTCTCTCTCTCTCTCTCTCTCTCAGGCACACTGCCCTGTATGACAAGCGAGGGGAGGGCGGGTGGGTGAGATGGGGGGGGGGGGGATGCACACACCCTTCGTTACGTTATTTTTTTTGCGACTTTCGCTACGCTCCGTCGCAACGCACCGTAACCCCCGTTTAAACAATAAAAAAAACTCCCAAACACAAGCCAACCCCACCGCCCAGCGACCTCTCTCCAACAGAACCAGTGTTTTCCCTACGATGAAAACTACGATGAACTCATCATTTTTTTATTTTTTCCGAAAATTGGCTTGATGAACTCATCATAACAGGGATTTTCCTTAGGAAAAGAATCTGGGGGCTCCGAGGGTCTTCAGGGGCACTTTTTCTGATGAGGGGCAGTTTTTTCATCACGCACAGAACAAACCCCCTCCCTAACAGGCGCCACCCCCACAGGGTGCTGCTATTAGATGCAGAAAAAGCTCTCTCAGTTTTTTGGTGGTGGAAGGGGGGCAAATGCGAAGAACTGACTGCGACACCTTCTTAGAAGAGAAGGGCGAACTGGAGCGCCAGGCCTCGTACAGAGGCATCAAAACAGGCGGTGTACTTCCTCCGGCCAGCAGTGCCTGCTCATAGGACCTGTGGTCAGCATTTACATGCCATGGATGACATCCAAACGCAACAGATGTTCACTACCGTGGCCTCCGGCGGCTGGGGGGCTCCGCCCCCCAGACCCCCCTAGACCCCCTATGGATTTTCGGGAAACCACTGCGCATACTTACAAAATCAGCGCGAGAAATTTTTTTTCACACCCCCCCAAAAAATGTACCTCATCATGAGCCCCGTTTTTTTCTTGATGATCGGGAAAACACTGAACAGAACCTAACCGTGCTACGCGCTAGTTTTTTTTTCTTCCTTCTGAGGGCGACCCCTACCCCCCCCCCCCCCCACCCCCCTGAGGACCCCACATCTCTCTCTCTACCTATCTCTCTTAACCCAGTGGCCTGGCCCACCCCGCCCCCCCCCCCCCTCCCCCACAACAAACCTCTCTCTCTTGGACGCGACAGCGAAGCGTTGCGACTTCCCGCAACAACCGCCTCCAATACAAGCTATTTATCTCTCTCTCTCTCTCTCTCCCCCCCTGTCTCCAAACACACCTCTCGCTAATGCCCGCTGGGGCTAACGGGGAGGATGTGGGTTTGGGACAGGGTGCGACACGGGCAGATTGACCTGTGCCGCGCGGGTAACCCCTCACATTAAGCCCCCCCGAACCCAACCCCCGCCCCCCCCACCACCCCCACCAACCCCCAGACCCCTTCGGGCCGGGGGGTGGTGGTGGTGGTGGTTATGTCGCGTTTAGCACTGCGATGCTTTGTACTGCTTGCTCAGAGCGAGGCGGGCGTTGGGGTGGGGGGGGGGGGGGGCAGAGGCAGCGACCTACATAGCCTCGGGCTTGCTGCTTCAGCCCACCAACCGCGGCTCCCCTCCCTATCTCTGCCTGCTGGTGTGGGCAAAAAAAATGGGCAAAAAAACCCCCCAACACCCCCCCCCCCATCTCCCCCGATCTTCTTTTCTGGATCGTTCTGGACAGTGCCCAACCCCCCCTCCCTCCACCTTCGCCCTCCCTCTACCTCGACCCCCCCCCCCCCCCGAGCAAGATCGGCGCTTTAAGATAAAATCGACGGATGGATGGGCGGTGAGTTTCCCCCCCCCCCCTTCCTCTCCCCCCCCCTCTCTCTCCACAGACACGCCCCTACCCTTGTGTGTGGTTGCGTGCAATGCAAACGCGAGAAGTCGGTAGGCCCTCCATTGTATTGATCTGGAGGTGTGCCACTCATGCAACAACACCCACCCAGCCTTTGCCGGGCACACCTGTTCCCAGATTAGAGCGTGGCACCAGGGGGCCCCATGCTGCTGCCTGTTGTCTTGCTCCTTCTCTCAGCCTCCTCGCTGTATGTAGATCCCCAGTTCCACCTGGATGTCTCTAGAGGGTATAGAACAGCCTTCTCACCCGATGGGAAGCACGTCGTGAGTGGGTCGGGAACAGATGTGGTGGTGTGGAGTGCAGTGACAGGCGAGGTACAGCGCAGGATACAGTCAGACAGCACGGTCAGTGCTTTGGCGTTCTCACCGGATGGCACGCACATCGCTGCGGGTATGTGGAGCGGGATGATCCGTATCTGGGAGTTTGCGTCTGGCAGACAGGTCCTGCAGATCGGGGCATCGGAGGGGCTTGTGAGCTGCCTCGCATATTCACCGACTGGCCTCATCCTCGCGAGCGGGGCTCGGGGTGACTACAACACAGGCAGGCCTGGTCTGCTTACACTGTGGAATGCCGTGAGTGGCGAAGAGATTCTGAATCGGTCGCAGAGCTCGCGCGATATCCAGGCCCTGTCGTACTCGCCTGACGGAGACAGGATAGTGTTCTCGTCTCCCAGGACCAGCTACCGTGCACATTGGGATGACAACATCTATATGGTTGACGCAGCGACTTTGCATAGTCTGTATGTCTTGGAGGGGCTGATGCCCGGGCCCAACCACGCCAGCCCTGTGACTGCCCTCGTCTTCTCGCCCGATGGCGAGCGGTTTGCCAGCGGGAGCTTGGACTTGACAATCCGGATGTGGAATGCATCGAATGGGGATCAGCTGTTTCACATCGGGCGGAACAACTCATACGTCTCCAGCCTTGCGTTCTCCGGTGACGGGAACCAGATTGCTGCAGGGTACACCGGGAAGACTGACGTGTATGTGTGGGACTCCTACACTGCCCATTTGCAGTTCACACTGTTGGGGCGGACCGCGACGGTGCAGTCTGTCGCGTTTGCGCCGGATGGGCTGCAGGTCGCTGCTGTTGGGGGCGACGACGTCGCGGTGTGGCAGATCCCGCGTGTGACAGAGGCACCGCCGACAGAGGCTCCTCCGTCCCCGGCACCGGCAACGCCGGTACCGACGACTCACGCGCCTCGGACACCAATGCCCACAACTGGTGCACCCGAAACCCCAGTGCCGACGCCTCGGACACCGAGGCCCACAACTGGTGTGCCTGAAACCCCTGTGCCGACAACTCACACCCCTCGAACAGTGGTGCCGATAACTGGCGTGCCAGAAACCCGACACCCATCGCCAGTGCCTGTGCCGGGCTTGAAACACACACCCCTGACCTCTGCTGCACCTAGCGTGCCTTGGCAGACGCCAGCACCCCTGCGGCCCAACGCCAGCGATGTGCCTGCCATGCCTAACGATGCCCCGCCGGAGGAGATCGACCCACCGGACAGCAGCCAGGTGGCTGGCAGCAGCAGGTTGTGGGTGTGGGTGCTTCTGGCAGCGCTGGGCGGAACAGCCCTGATCCTGGGAGGCGGTGCGGTTTGTGTGTGGGTTCTGCACGGCACGCAACCCCACCACGGGGTTGTGAGTCACAACTTGGATGCATCCTATACGATGCAGGAGCTGGGTCCCCAGGAATGCGTCGACTGAGCTCAGGGAGAGGATGTGCCCGGCATTGGCCGTGATGCAAACGAACAGTATTCGGGCTGTCATACCATTCGTCGCAATCAACTTCTACTCTGCTGCATCTTGACATCAGTCATCTGACTTGTGTTGCACAACGAGACCGTTGTCTGGCTGTCTTCGCGATGCGAGTACCTGAATTGTGGTGCGTCGTAGTGCATCACCAACTCAACGGCATTTCCTGCGAAGGGTGCTGTAGATTAATATCGCCTCAAACCACGACCACCCACACCCACGCGCCAGGCACCACCGGATGGAGGGTGGTGTGGCCTGCTCAGTGAAGGAGTTGAGGTGTCAGTGTCACGAGAAGATCATCAAGCCAGGTGAGCTGCCAACCCTTTGCCGTGTTTCCTCATTGACGCTTCCTCCACAACCTTTGCCACACAAGGCAACACCTTTTCCCCGTTCCTCTCTTTGTCCCTGACTTCCCATAAGCTAGCGCATTTCATGTTTGGGACATCCGAGTCCACGGTGACCAAATCACCCCCCCCCCCCCCAACAAGGTACCTTGTCGGGCGGAAATGCAACGATAGGGAACGCTGTGATTTTTTTTGCCCAAACAAGCTTGCTTGTCACAGCGAGAAGTCAGTGGGAGCGTACCCGCGCGCAGTGTGTTTCGAGAGAAAGCCACATATTCGCAGCAACGCCCTTCACAGGGGCCTCAACACACTGCCGCTCGTGCGCACAAACAAATCCCGGACTCTTTTTGCATCACACCTGCCCTCTCCCCCCCCTCCGCACGAGGCAGAACCAGCAGTCGTTCGGAGGAACCAGGTGCCTTGCCTCGATCGTAGCAGATGCGTGAGCCCCTCCCTGCCGCCCCACCCGCCCCACTCTCGTTAGCTGTGACTGCACGCCAAGCAGTCTGGCTTCAGCAGATAGGAGTGACTTCCACCTTTCACGGGGAGGCGTGTGCCCTATACAACATAGCGGCCTGTGGCCTGTGCAAGGCGGCTCACTGTACGCTGTGGAGCTCTGTCAGGACAGGCGCCAGGGGCCCGCGAGGATGTCACGCCACAGTTCACTGTTCTGGGCTGGGCTGCGTCTCGCTCGCAGGTCATATAATGTGCTGCAAAAATCACCACTCTGGCCTGGTGGGGTGCGCTGCGCAAAGCCCTGGCTTCAAACATTGATTGAAGCACAACGGCTGCCCACAACAGTTCAAACACACATCCAGCACTGCAACAGGCACCACCCTTCCCACCCTGCCGCCTGCCTCGTCTGCAGGCAGGCGGCATGTCGGGAGGGTCCGAAATCTCAAAGGAGGGAGGGCACCGGATCACCGACGATGAGTTGCGGTCATTTGTCGGTGCCTTCGGGAAGGTGTGCGGGGCGATGAAGAAGCTTGTCCTGGTCATCGAGGGCGTGATGTGGGTCGGGGTGGCTGTGGGCGCGCTGTTGGTGGTGTCGCATCCTCTGGTGTCGCACGCACTGCAGAACATGCAGCCGGTGGTGCTGCGGGTTGCGGCTCTTGCTGTGCTTTTCAGTGTCAGCTGGCTCATCCAAGCTGACATCGATCGCTACGAAAAGGACATGAAGGAGCTCGTGCGCATCAGGCAGCGCACGAAGGGCGTGGCAGGCATGGGGATGTCCCGCATCGTCCGCGACAGCATTGTCAAGCTTCGCATGCGCGACCGGTCTGAGCACATGACAGCCGCTTCCGACGTTATCAGCCAATCGAGCTTGGGGGTCACCCCGACACCAACACCCCGTACACCGCAGCAAGGCACGCCTACGGCTGCAGTGTACGCCTGGTGGCTCAGCAAGCTTGAGTCGAGTGTGTGGGAGACCTACCCTCTCGTCGACCCGGACGGCCTGGATGCCCAGATGTGGCACGACCCGTCTTCCTCGCTCCCGTTCGTGCTGGTGAAGTCGACATTTGAGTGCAACCCAGCCGCATTCGTATCGTTCCTCACGGGCACCACACCAGAGATAGTGTCGACAAAGAAGGGGTTCGACTCCAACCTCGCAGACATGAAGTGCCTCGAAAGCAACGAGGAGGAGCGGACATCGGTTGGGTACACGCGGATCTCGCTGCCTTGGCCCCTCAGCCATCGGGACATGGTGTACAAATCAGAGATTTCCCACCCATCGGAAGGGGTGACGCAGATCGTTCTGTACGACGTATGGCAACACCCCCCTTCCCCCCCCTCACATTGAAAGCGCACGATGTGTTAGTCGAGTATCGGGTTGCGTCTGTATCGGGCGAGTCATCCGTCACAAAGGGGAAGGGCCTTTGCATTTTTAACTTGCGTGATGCCACCTTCACTGCCACACAGGTAACTCACGCAAGCGCGCCCCCGACAAGCGACTGTGTCCGTGCGTCGACCAAGGCATTCTACCGAGTGTCTGCTATCGAGACGGGGCAGCGTTGCTATGTCGAGTTTGCCTCCTGCATGGACCCCAAGGTATGGCGGCCGTATCTATACCACACCAGGGCTCCTGCCAGTCTCGAAGCGATGGCGGGCAGCGTCTTTGTTTTGTTAGTTCAGCGTAGCCAACTGGCAACCTTTTCTGTGCCTTTAGCTGAGAGCTAGCGACCTGCGACAACTTTCGGCAGGAATTGGTAATTTTGTCTCGTTTTTGTGTGTCGAAGCGTCAACGCATCAAACGAAGTATCGAACAGTGGAGAACAGAGTTGAAGTGACACTTTTTGCTGTCACTTCACGATCCAGCGGGGTGGGGCACCATCCGGAATCGCCCACCAAACCAACCCAGCACACGCCAACACCAAACACGCACCCCCTGTTAATGTGTTGGTGGCCCCGGCCCTCCCCCTCCCCCCCACATCGTCGCCCACCAAACCAACCCAGGCAGCACACGCCAACCACCAAACACACACACCCCACAGGGGAGCATACCGCACAACATATTGAGCCTCTTCAAGTCCAAGACAGCGGGGTTCTTCTGCAAAATGCGGAGCCACCTTGCAGCCCTGGAGAAGGCGAAGCAGGACTAGCCGCTGTGCATGACGCATCGGGGGGGAGGGGTGGGGGTGGGCCGACCGCCCTGTCGAACGCCTTCTCCTACACCCCCGACACCGACAGGGGGGGTGGGGGGCACGGATCGAAAAGGTTCAAAAAGAAAAGCGAGTGGTTTCAACAAAAAAAAGTAAGCCCGGGGATCCTCACAACACAGGGGGTGGGGGGGGTGGTATCGCACCGACAGTTTTCGCTGCCACCGCGTGCGGGCTATCTCGGGCCTAGTAACCTGGGTCTGATGATCCCTGACTCGATGACCCCGATCGAGGAGGGGGGGTGCTGTGGTAGGGCAGTGCAGTGTAGTGTAGTACAAGGGGGTTGCGCGTCGAAGCTGGGTGTGAAACACCGTGTGGAATCTGGAATTCTCTTGGACGGGCATCTTCTGCCTGCCCCCTCCCCTCTCCCCTCCCGCCGCGCCTAATTCTGATCGCCGTGTTGTGTGCTGTGGCATGAGGCCGTGTCATAGCGTCACCACGGAGGGGGCGCTGCCCGTGCCCCCCAACACCCACCCTCCCCTGCAGGAAACAAACAACACGGGCGGGGCGAGGGTGTGTGTGTGTGTGTGTGACGACACCCACACGCACTCTCCCTCTCTCTCCCCTGTCTCACCACACCACACCACACCAAAGCCACCACCACCACCACACTTACACATTTCTTTTTTGTTTTGCTTTTTTTCCCCCGCCTTTTTCATTCAAGAAAACTATCCAGCCTTTCCCCCCCCCCCCACACCCCTCCTCTCTCTCTCTCTCTCTCTCTCTCCGCAGCGCTGTGAGAGGGGTTTCTTTCAGCTCTTTTTGCTCTTTTTAGCCGTTCCGCACAAAAAAAACAAAGAACGTAACACCAGCCTCCACTTCTTCACTCTCACCCCCCTCCCTTTCCATCCTACATGTAGATACGTGGTCGTCGAGAGAGAGAGGGTGCTGGTGCTGTGCACCCCTCCCCCCCCCCCCCCCCCCCCCGCCGGCGGCTAACACGCCCCGCCGTCCCGCCACACCACCACCACCATGAGCTTCGACGAATACGAGCCTGGGGAAGGGGTTGAGGCTGAGATAACCCCATGCCAGCCATGGCTTCCGAAGCGGTTTCAATACCTTATGGCCTTCGGCCTGACCTTGGGGGAGCCCGAAGGGGTCCGTGGGGAGAAGATCGTCTGCGCAACCCTTATATTCTACCAGAGCACCCTGCTGCTCCTGGGGGTTGTCGCGCCGCTCATCCCAGCTGTGAGCGACGGGCTTCCTGACGAAACCGTCATCTCCGCACTCCACGGGGCAGGGCTTGCGGTGGTTCTCACCGGGTTCATCCACTACATCAGCACCCGTTCTGCCGTGCTTATGAAGCTCTGCACCGCAGCCGCGCCTCTCTTGGTGTCACTCAGCCTGACGGCACGTCTCCCCGGGGCATTTCCAGCGCATCTCCTTTCCCTCCCGACCCCAGCGATATCCGCCGCGGTTAACCTCCGCCCTGTTGTGCAATGGACCCTCCTCGGGATCTGCATCCTCACCAACATCCTCGGCGCCTTCGCCGAGGTCTACCCACAGGACATCCCGATAATGGGCCTCGCCTGCGCGGGGCTTGAATCCCCCCCGGAAACTCACTCCGCCTGGGACAAGCAGGTCCTCCTCGGCGTCCGCCTCTACTGCACCTGTGTTGGGGTTATGGGCTCTGCCCTCGTGACCCTTATCCTCCTAGCACACAGGAAGGCACTCCCCTCCAAGATGCTCCTCAGGCTGATCGAGGAGGTTTGCGCCGAAGGGAGTTCCGAAGGGAGGGGTGACGCTGGGGGTGCCTTGCAAAGGCGGGATAGCGCCTCAGGGATGCAGGGGTCCCCTCAGCTGGACGACGTCCGGCAGAGCCCCCCAGGGAGTGGGGAGGAGGAGGAGGAGGGGGACGAGGAGGGGTCGAGCCCGGGGGTGTCAATCCGTGCGGTGGCGATTGCTGCGGTGGGGGTGACGCTTCTCTGTGGGGCGGGGGTGATGACCTTCGTGTCGCACACCATCCTGGATGTGTCGCACGCCTCGCTCCGTGACCTGCTGCGGCAGTCGCTCGCCCTGTCCACCCCCTCCGACGCCTCCAACCTCGACAGCATCTACGCCACGTCACTCCTCCCTAAACTCAACTCCGGGCATGTCATCCACCCCCCTCCGACCGCCTCCGACATCCCCAAGCTCGACCTTATCCTCACCATACCCTCCAACCCCTCCGACCCCACCGCCTTCGACACCCTCTTCACCGACCCTGCCGCTTTCTACTCCTCACCGGACATAATGGGTTGTGACATCTTCGGGGTCCCCAACCCAACCCCAGCCCCACGCACTCCCAACTCCACCCTGCAAGGCGGTGGGTGGGAGGGTGGCTGTGTCATGGGGATCTCTCTCCAGGAGGTACAGAGGAGAGGTAACCCCTTCCGCGCGCTGTTTCAACGGCGGGCCCTTCAGAGAATGCTGTTTGGGCCTTTGGGGGGGAATGTGACGGGGGCGGAGGTGCGGGAGAGGTTGCGGGGGGGCGTGCCCGGTTGTGACACGGGGAGGGCGCAGCTTTTCATGCTCGATCCGGATGGGAGGACCGCGTCAGACGGCGGGGTGCATGCCGTAGCCCTCCTCGGGAATGACACCCTCGTCTCAGCCTGCCTCACGGCAAACGGGACGGAGATATGGGTCTCCGCCACCAAGGCATCCTCACTCACCCAAGCCCTGCAGACCCTCGTCCCCTTCGAGGAATCGGATGACGATGCCGACGGGATGCCAGCAGAGGGATACTCCGAAGGGGGTTCGGCGGGCGACGAGTTCTCCCGAGCATACCGCCTCTTCTGCGTGGTGCCCGAAGGCGGGGGCCGGGTGGGGACGGCGGGGCTTCCCGCGTTGCTCGATGCTGCGGCGCGTGCGGCATCCCTCCCGGAGTCGGGGGTGTTTGATGCGTGCCGCTCTGCCTATGCCTTCGGTGGGTATGCTGGCGACCCGTTGTCGCACCCCGAGACGACCCATGTATATCTGCAGGCCACAGCGGATGTGCTCGGCGAGAGCGACGAATGGTCGGGGCTGATCGTGCTGTGGGTTGTCTTCGCCGGCATGGCGGTTGCCATATGCGCGGAGCTGAGTGCGGTCCTCAGCCCTGTGGCGCAGATGGCGGATATTCTCAAGCTGGTATGTGTGGGAGGGGAGGGGGGGGGGGTGGGGGGGGGGTCTTTTTGTTGCATTCTGTAAAGGACAGCACCCTTTCAATTCCCGGCAAAGGTTGCCGGAGGGGGGGGGGGGTCTTCAGGGTAACCCCCAGCACCCGATGATCCAGCCACACCTCCCCTCCCCACCCCCCAGTTGACTGCGTTTCGACTTCTCTCAGGGTTTCCTGAGAAGGGCCGTCCACCCTGACCCCACTAGACACTATACACCACATACAGACACCCTGCACCCACCCTACACCCTACACCCTGCACAGTTTACATGTGGAGAGCATCCGCTGGAGTACCTGGATCTTCCGTGCTTCGGCATGACTGAGCTCATCAGCCTGAGGTGGTCGATCTGCCGCCTGACGCAGGCCGTGCTGAGCGCGCGCCAGCTCGTCCCCCCAGGTGCGATCGACCTGCTCACCGGCACACACGAAGATGGCTTGGGCGACACCTGGCTGGTATGCCACAGGCCCCCCCCATCCCGGGTGCTGGGTGACTTGCCCCTTTTCAGCCTCCGCTCTTCGCGACACAATATCGTGACAGTCAAAACCCAGCACCCCCACCTCCACCCTCACCCCCTCGCTCTCCTCCTCTACAGGACCTCCCCCTCCACTCCGGAGGCGACTCCATGCGCCTCAGCTACAGCGTCAACGAGCAGCACAGCAGCTGCGGCGAAAGCGTCTGCCTTGAAGGTCCCCCTGGGTCACACGGCTCCCCCGGCATCATGTCCCCCAACGTCACTGACGGGGCATCCCCCGGGCAGACCTACCGCTCGCCCTCCTCGATGAAGGCGTCGTCGCCGCCGTCCTCCTCCATGTCGCCTATGACGTCGCCGCTGCAGGGGAAGGTGCCGAAGATGCTCCACTCGCACCTCCTGGGTGTGCACGACAACCCCGCGGGTTTGGCTCGGAGTGGGGCGGGGTCCACCTCGCCCAACCCGTTGGAGGATCTTGCCGGGGCGTCCCCCCAGAAGAAGCGCGGGGGGAGGCATGCGAATCCGCCATCTCCACAGCAGCAGCCGCAGCAGCAGCAGGCCAACCTGCCCCTCTCTCTGCAAGCCATGACGCCCACCCCCTCCGACGACGGCGCGGCTCCGTCAGGCGCATCGGGGGATGCAGTGGCATCAGCAGCGGCAGCACCACCCCCTGTGTCAGGCCCCCCGCCCCTCCTCCCCAGCGGTGCCTCCCAGGGTAGCTGGGAGACGCTTTCCGCGGCGAAGACGTCAAGCGTAGGCACGCTCTCTACGTCTGCCGGAGGAGGAGGAGGTGGTGGTGGTGGTGGGGGTGGGAGTGGGGGTGGGGGTGTCGTGAAGAAGGACCGGCGCCCCCCGTTTCTGAAGAGCGCCTCGAATGTCAGCGAGAAGGGGCTGGGCTGCAAGGGCTCCCCTGTGGGAGGGGGCTGTGTGGAGGTCGGGGGTGTTGCATGCTCCTTCCCGGCGTCGCCCCGCACCCCGAAGAACACGCTGCGGACCCCGTTTCACCTCCTGCAGACGACGCGGAAGGCGAGTTTGACAAGCGAGCCGGGCGGGCTTGGCGGGCCGAGAGGTTCCGAGGCCTCTCTGCAGCGCGACGTGACACCGCAGGGCAGTGGGGCAAATCTCGCCAATGCATCTGCAGGTCATTTCAGCGATGACTGCGCGGGGGACGCAGGTTCTGCAGGCAAGCCAGGCTCTCCGGTGTCCGGGGGAGGGAGGCGGGTCAGCTTTGCGAGGACTTCCTCTGTCAGCCGCCAGGCTTCCTTCGACGGCGTGGTCCTAGCAGGGCAGTGCCGTGGCGGAGATAAAGCCGATGAAGAGAATTCGAAGGACAACCCCCCGGGGAGGCTGAGGAAGAAGGCTGTCCGGTTTGACTTCGGGCTCAGCGCGCACCGCCTGCAGACGGTTGACTCCGCGGTGATGGCTCTGAATATGGCGGGGTTCTACACTCTGTGGAGGCACGGGAAGGAGGTTCTCATCCGGCAGTTCTACAACGTGTTCTCCGCGGCGCTGACATCTGTTGCGTCAAACAAGGGCGTGACAATCAACATCGCAGGCGACAGGATGGTGTCCATCTGGAAGGCGGATAAGTCAAACCGGGCCTGCGAGGCTGCCGTGCGGATCCAACTCGCGGTGAACGCCGACTCGCAGCCGCGTCAGCCCCTGTCGCGCGTCCGGATCGGCATCAGCGGGGGGCGCGTGATCTGGGGGAACTTCTCGCTGTGCCAGGATGACACACGCCCCTGCTCTGTCCTGAATGTGTTCGGGCACCCTGTGAACAAGGCGATAGCCCTAGAGAGGTACAACAAGCTGGTGGTGACGGCAACCCTCGCAGACTCCTGGGTGTACGACAGGATCAGGACCTCCCCCTCGCACCAGCTCATCTACCGCCCGGTTGCAATAGTGAACTACAAGCGATTTTCGAGGCGGAATGCACCCACTGCTCTGTATGAGCTCCTTCCAGCCCAGGATCCCAACCGCCTGCACGACAGCTCTGTGTTCGACTACCACCAGAACTGCGAGGGGGGTCGGATCCACTACGAAGCTTTCCTCGCTGCGCTGGAGGGGGATTGGGACCGTGCAGATGAGCTTCTCGCGCGCGACAAGGTTCCCGTGAACATACACGTGTCCCGCCTCCTCCAGCTTGTGAAGGAGCGTGGGCCTTATGACGAGATAGAGTAAAAAAAGGGTGGGGTGCTGCGGATTTCAAAAAAAAAGAAAATGGGGTTTGCGTGCCTGCTGTGTTGGGGCAGGGGAGGGTGGTGGTGGCGTGTCTCGATATTATTTTTTGGTGTATTGTTTTCCAGCAACACTTCGATGTGTGGGGCGGGAAAATGCCATGCGTTGTGGGGATCTGCGCCGCCCGGCCCTTCGGCAGGGCAGTGTGGGGGCATGTCAGGGTTATTTACGATAATGCCCTGTTTTTTTTGAAAGTTTCGCGATAATGCCACTTTTCAAAAAGTGGCATTTTCGCGAAAAAAAAGTGGCATTATCGCGAAGAAAAAAGTGGCACCCAAAAAAGTGGCATTATCGCAAATGCCACCTAAACTATCCAGTACGCACAGGCCCCCCCCCAGCCGTAGGCCAGGGGGTCCACAGGGCCCCCCCAAGCCAGGGCTCAGGGGGGGCCCAGGGGGCTTTGGCCAGGCCACAGGGGCACAGGCCAAAAAAGTGGTACTGAAAAAGTGGCATTATCGCGAAAAAAAAGTGGCATTATCGCAAATGCCACCTAAACTATCCAGTACACACAGGCCCCCCCCCCAGCCGTAGGCCAGGGGGGCCCCCAGAGCCCCCCTAAGCAGTGCTCAGGTTCAGGCAGGGGGGGTCAGCACACAGGCCCCCCACTCAGGGGGGGCCTTGGCCGGGCCAAAAAAGTGGTACTGAAAAAGTGGCATTATCGCGAAAAAAAGTGGCATTATCACAAATGCCACCTAAACGATCCAGTACACACAGGCCCCCCCCCGCAGCCGTAGGCCAGGGGGTCCCCCCAGACCCCCCCTGAGCAGTGCTCAGGGGGGGCAGGGGGGGTCAGCACACAGGCCCCCCACTCAGGGGGGGCCTTTGGCCGGGCGAAAAAGTGGTACTGAACCCCTCCCCCAGCTGGGGGCTAAAGGGGGGGTCCTCGGGCTGACCCCGGGCAACCTCGTGCCGGGACCTGTCATAGACTTGTGCTATTCGAGGGACCAGCTACTAGGCTCCGTGGTCGAATTTGTTTGAAAAGGCCTTGACCAAAGGCAAATGAAACTTTCGCCCCCCCAAGGATCGCACCACTTCATCTCAGGACTTCCCTCCCACACTCCCACACGTGATTCGCCCCCTCAGAGCCAGACTACTGTTTCAGAACTGTACACCCCTCTCCACACGTCCACTGGCTCCCCCGCTGAATGCGACGAACAGTGCGACATGCCAAACCTCCCCTTATAGAGTTTTAACGGCGCCGCGTTGCTGACGGTGGGGTAAACAGAGCCCAGGCGGGTATTACCTACCGCTTTGTATGCCTTGCTTAGGGTGTCCCCTTTTCACCAGTCAACATGCGTGCATGCCTCCGTCCTAGGTCACCAATGATCGTGCCTCAAGAAAGTGTACAGTTCCTTCCCAGTAGCCCTTCCGTTCTGCAAGTCCGAATCACGCAGTCCCTCGAATCCATGGTGCTTTCCAGAAAATTCAGAAACCCACCCACGGTCAAAGTTGAAAGGGGGCCGTGACCAGAGGCTATAAACGTTTAAAAGTCTTTCGCAAGCCGAAGTCGTACGACAGACCACGGGAATGACAGAAAACAGCAGACGGGTTTGACCCCGCTGCTGCTCCTCGACAGACCCGCAACCAGCGCCAGAGCCAACTGCAAGCGTGACACACATACCGTAGCGTCGAAAAGAGAAGTTATGCACAACGACCCGTGTGGTCGAAGTGGCTAACCCTGTGAGACAGAATTGACGCTGGAAAATCCACCATTTTGTGGGCGTCAAGACTGGTGGTGTGGTGGCTGTCCTGTGTCATCTTGCACTCCTGAGAGCGCAATCTACGCTTGCAGTTGGCTCTGGCGCTGGTTGCGGGTCTGTCGAGGAGCAGCAGCGGGGTCAAACCCGTCTGCTGTTTTCTGTCATTCCCGTGGTCTGTCGTACGACTTCGGCTTGCGAAAGACTTTTAAACGTTTATAGCCTCTGGTCACGGCCCCCTTTCAACTTTGACCGTGGGTGGGTTTCTGAATTTTCTGGAAAGCACCATGGATTCGAGGGACTGCGTGATTCGGACTTGCAGAACGGAAGGGCTACTGGGAAGGAACTGTACACTTTCTTGAGGCACGATCATTGGTGACCTAGGACGGAGGCATGCACGCATGTTGACTGGTGAAAAGGGGACACCCTAAGCAAGGCATACAAAGCGGTAGGTAATACCCGCCTGGGCTCTGTTTACCCCACCGTCAGCAACGCGGCGCCGTTAAAACTCTATAAGGGGAGGTTTGGCATGTCGCACTGTTCGTCGCATTCAGCGGGGGAGCCAGTGGACGTGTGGAGAGGGGTGTACAGTTCTGAAACAGTAGTCTGGCTCTGAGGGGGCGAATCACGTGTGGGAGTGTGGGAGGGAAGTCCTGAGATGAAGTGGTGCGATCCTTGGGGGGGCGAAAGTTTCATTTGCCTTTGGTCAAGGCCTTTTCAAACAAATTCGACCACGGAGCCTAGTAGCTGGTCCCTCGAATAGCACAAGTCTATGACAGGTCCCGGCACGAGGTTGCCCGGGGTCAGCCCGAGGACCCCCCCTTTAGCCCCCAGCTGGGGGAGGGGTTCAGTACCACTTTTTCGCCCGGCCCGATAATGCCACTTTTTTTTCGCGAAAATGCCACTTTTTGAAAAGTGGCATTATCGCGAAACTTTCAAAAAAAACAGGGCATTATCGTAAATAACCCGGCATGTCAAGGATAACAAAGCGGCACTTTCAAAGTCCTGCCAAGGACAGCGCCACGTGGGTGTGTGCTTCTGATATATGTTATGTCATCATGTGAAACCCTCCCAGCGTGTGCCAACATCCCTGACACGCTCACGAAAATCATGACACGGAGAAAACAGGTGCCGAAACAACCTGCCGAGCACACGGGTGGTGCCACGTTGATCCACGCAGCGATCTCCCATGACAGGAAGCCTTGTCGCCACGGCAGAGTCGCTGCAGACTGTGGGAGAGGTGTCGCCAGTCACCTTGAGGTTGCAGTGTGTCATCAGGCTAAGGCCCGTGCCCTCTTCACCTCCCCTGTTAGGTCGCTCCCATATCGTTGCCTGCTTTGGGGCCTGAAGGACATAGGGGTCCAGCAGGCACTTGAGCATCGCAAGGCATGAGGATATTTCGGTCGCCGGAGCTGGCTTGCTTTGTTGCAGGGCAGAATGCACCGGCCGCTCTCCCCGTGAGGAAATGCCGCTGGCAAACAGAATCGCCCGCGCGTGTTTTTGTTTTGTTTTTTTTAGTCTACCACATTCTCTAAAGGCAACAGGGGCGTGCAATAGTGCAGTGTATTTGAACCATAAACAGGCGGGGCAACCACCCCCAACAGAGCCACGAGTCACTGCCCCCGCCCCGGGCTTCTTTCCTGCGGTACCCCCATTCTGAGTGACCCACCAACATCCCTAGGCTTTTGAGTGTATGGCTCTCGCGTCTGATGGTTGGTGCGGTCGCACACACAACCTCTTCTATTATTCCAATGGAGGGAAGCAGCAGGTTTCGCTTGGAGGCCCATGACGCACGCTAAGCCTTACAGTCATCTGGCCAACCTGGGTGGGGTAATACCTACGATGGATCTCAGGATTCTTCAGTGCGTGCAGCAGAGCGAATTTGGGTTATTTCCCCACACCACTAATGCCATTTGGATGACTGTATGTTTGCGCTGTAGGGTTGCACCGAAGCGAACTCTCACGCTACCTCCACTGACTCGCTACTACACACATGTCGTCGCGAGTGCCCCCTCGCAAAGGGTTCGCGGCGCAGTATCTGGTTTCAAACACTCTACACGCTACACATGTCGCCCACTGCGGCTGTATCCCGCAAAAGGGGGAGGGGGGTAGAGCCTCCTTCGAATACCGATTCTATGGAGGGTCCGATAAACGAGGGGTCACCCTCAGGTTGCTGGAAATTCTCAAAGAAGAAGAACAAGAAGAAAAGAAGGGCCTCTTCAAAAGCAAGGGGTCTCGAGGTTTACGCGCCCCCCCTTGATACAGTCTGTACAACACACACACATCCTCCCGACCTTCATCCCTGTTCACGCCCCCCCTCCCCTCGGACACAACCCTACATAACGAGTGAAGGGAGATTATACTTGTAATTCCTTCTGCTTCTACTTCACCACCCGCCCCCTCCCGAGAAGGTGCTGGTATGCTTGCATTTGCCTTTGCCTTCATTCTCGACAATTATCCCCCTCCTGCAGCGCGTCTCAAGACAACACATGCATGCACACACACACACACCCTGCGTGTGGGCAGATGGCCTCCCAGTCTCTGATTTCAGTTGTGTGGCACGCCCGCCGTGACCCGCGCGCCTGGCTGAAGTGTGGCACGTCCGCCGTGAATATTTCGTTTGCCCGGTTTATGTATTTTATGACCCATCTGTTTGATCTGTCATCCGTAGTTTACCCCCCTCCCTCAAAAAAATACCGCATTGCAATTCCCTTGATGCTTGTGATATTTTCACACAAGATAATTGCCGTGCGCCTGTTGCTTGGAATTGCATCGACCGGTTATGGGCCCTTGCTTTTCCAAAGGCCTCCCACACCGGCACCCTTCTGTTTCCAAGAAAATCAGGCATATTATGATAAAGCCGTCCCCTGGTGTGGGCTGCCCCAATGTGTTCCTCCCAGATGCCTTAGCCCCTCCCCCGTTTGTTGGTGAACTGCTGAGTGATGGCGTGTCGGAGGCCATGTGTGCTGTGGTGTTTCACAGGCCCGGGTGCTGGTCACATTTTGTCAGCAATTCAGGGATCCACGCAAAAACGGAGCTGCTCGAGCATCCGTCGTGCCTTTTGCAAACCCTCCTCGCCCGCCTTCCGCGTGCTGTGGGAGTAAAGAACGAATCTTCCAAAAGTGTCACTTCAACTCTGCCGCTCTTTCTCTACTGTTGATACTTCGTTTGATGCGTTGACGCTTCCACACACACTTACAAACCCACTTGCCTGATGAAGGGGGTGGTGTGTAGAGCACGTTTGGCAGAGCTGAATGACACTTTCCGCGCGAAAGTCGTGTGCGTAAAAAAAAATAGTTTTTGGCCCTGTTTGTGGGGTAAATAAACTGTTTTGCCCATTCACCCTGCTCGCAGGTTTATAATCAGCAGATGGCAAAGATCGGCTGTGCCCAACAAGGGCCAAAAAGAGAACTCTCAGTCATAATAACCCAAAATAACCCTTGTCGCAAGCGTTCGTATCAAACAACACGATGCTAATAGCTTGTGCGACGTGTTTGCAGGGGCACTGACTGACTCGAGCAACACGACCCATCCTCGCAACGACACAGTTTGCGTGGGAAACGTAATCCCCCACCCCACCCCCCCACCCCCCCATCAGTTTTTCCCCAGCTGCGGTGTGGCGCCTGCCCTGCGCTGCTTTCTGGGCGTGCGATGCAGAAGCAGGTATTTCGCAATATTCCTTCAAACCCTGTGCCTGGAATTTTGTCCAAAAAATATCACGTTTTCGCACAAGGCAAAAAATGGTCAAAAAACCCGAAAATCGGGTTTGTAGGGTATATGTCCCCTGTCTGAAAATGCAAAATATGGCCCCGCAGGTGCCCCCAGAGTGATTTAAAATTGGAAAATCGACATTTTCCACCTACGGGAAATCCCCCAAAATAGGGGGTCCCCAGTCACGAACCCCAAAAAAATGTCCCGCGCGCCTCTAAGGCACTCTGGATTTTTATTATGTCATCCAGATGTCACATCTGGGTCCAGGAACACCGGTTTTTGGCCTCAGGAAGTCGAAAAATATGTGTGGAAATTTTTATTCCTGACCAGGATCCCCTAAAAGCCCGATTTCCCCTGTTTACACATGGGGGATTTCATGCAACGCCCGCTCGTGTGCTGAGTGTGTTATCCGCGACGTGGATGCGGTCGCCCTCTTCCTCCCAGAAGCTACTGATCTTCCTCATCCAACTTCACCTCTGGATGTACGCGGCACGTGCTTGGGTTGTCCTGTCGCAGTGCAGCAGAAGGTCCCCTGTGCACTGCTGCCCAAGCCATTTCGGCTGCACGGAATACGCCACGCAGAGTAACGTGGTATCGCGTGACCAGCTCGTGAGGCTTGTGCCCCGAATCGAATCGATAGGCTGCGAGCTGCATTGCCTCGGTCAGTTGATGTCCTTGTGTGTGCATTTTTGTGCACAACAGTCCCTTGGGTATCTGCAGCGCAGGTGCCTGCACTGGAGCAGGACTCCTGATTTGCCTCTGGCACTTGTGATCGGAACGGATGCGGCGACATGCCACGGTGCCCATGAATAGCCATGCCGGCACGAAAGTACGTTCACGACGGTTGATTACCATTGCCGCACTCTGTCAGAACCAAGGGTCGCAGCTCACCTGAACGCCCACCAGGCCCCCCAACAGGGGGTGAAACCAAAGGGTCCCCCCTGGGGTTTTTTAACCCAAAATTTTCGAATTCGACATGTCCCCGGGATTTCCACTATGTCGCAGATTTCGACCATTGGGTCAAGAAAACCTAAAAATCTAGGGATTTCCGTGGAACACACATCAAAAGAGAAGCCAAATCTACCAGCCGCCACAACTGATAATACTTGTGTTTTTTTGTTCGGGAGGGGGGGGGGGGGGGGTTTTTGTTTCTCTCACCCGTTGAGAATTGAAAAAAAAGACTTGCAATCTCGGCTGCACTGCCAGACGGCACCAATGGAATTCGGGACGCGTCTGTCACCCGTGGTAGACCTGCCACCGCCACCCCAGCATTGCCTCACTGGAGACAGGTAAATGCATTTCAAATACACTCAGGGAACCGTTCGCCATTGTAGAGGGTGCGAAACTCTTCATTGAGAGGGGGCGGGGCGGGAGGGGGTAGGGGGTAGGGTAGATTGCAGTGCGCGATGTGCACCGAACGCACGCCGAGCGAGATGGCAAGCATATGTTGGGCAGGACTCGCGTGCCGTCTCACCGCCACACCACCTCCCCCCCACCCCCCCTCCCCTCCACTGCCACCATCTCACCCCCCCTGTTTTTGAACCCCGACCTTCTCAATTGGTCGATTGATTTCAGGCGTCAAATTTGAGATGTGTTCTTTGAAGCGTCTTTTTCCACACCACCACCCCCCTGTTCCTGGGTGCCAACATACATCCTTCCTCCAGGCCCCTTGATGAGTAGCGATGGAGCCCATCCGGAAGGTGCGGACGCCGGGGGGAGCGAATATGTGATCCCCTGGAGCGGCGCAACGGAAGACGACGACCTCCATGACTTCATGCTCGACGACACCGACCGCGACCACCACCACCACCACCACCCCGGGACGCCGCCGCCACCCCCGGCACCCCACTCCGACACCACCACCACTCACAACTCCGCCGGCGGCAAGCGGAAGGCTTCAGGCGATGCGACAGACGCCACTCCCTCAAGCATGGGCGATCTCTACGACGAGCTCCTGGGCGACAGCAGCGACGAGAGCTACCCCGGGGACCCGGCGCAGCCCGCTGCCAAGAGGTCCCGCCTGCAGCTGCAGCCCGCCTCTGCTGCAGTGTCCGTCGCAGCTGCCGCGCTGCCCGCCGCGGCACCTCCGGCGCCTGCCGCGGCATCATCGCGATCCCGCCGCACGCCTGTCACCTTCAAGGCCCCCTCGGTGGTCTACGAGGTGCGGGGGAGGGAGCACGGTGCCAACGTGTTGGGCATGCGTGACGTGCTGCGCTACGGCAGGTCGGAGATCGCCCCTGCGGAGCCCGACACGCCAGCCCTGGGGCCGGCGGATGTCCCAGCAGGGATGCGATCCGCATCGCGCCGCGGCCGTTCCCTCGGGGGGAACAGCTCTACGTCCGCCTCCTCCCAGCTGCACAGCTTCTTCACGCAGGACGCCGTCATCACGCCCGGTTCATTCCAAACCCTCGACAGGCCCACGGTCATGACCCCCCGCGGCACCGAGGCTCTCAGCGTTGCACGTTGCGTCCTCCTCCTCCTCCACCAGTCCTACTCTGAAGAGGATGACTGCTTCGACTACGCCACAGAGGACGACCCCCTTGAGGGGGCCGCATCCGAAGCGCCTACCGCCTCCGCCCTGAGTGGCGTGCCAGGCGTGGCATCGGTTGGATCCCCTGCAGGTGACCCTGCTGACTCGCCTGTGGAGGCTGCTTCTGTGGCGGTGGCGTTTCCGCCCCTTTTGGGGGCGCTGCCGGCGCTGAGGGATCTGGTTGCGACGCTGCAGTCTCGCCTGGCGGTGGAGCGGATGCAGTGTGTTCTGAACAGGCGGGTCAACAGGAAATCAGACCAAGCACCCCCTGCCGGGCCTGGGGAGGAAGAAGATGAAGACGACGACGATGAGGATGAAGAAGTGGAGTGCAGCAAACCGGATGCCCCGGCAGATGCAGGCGAGATCTGCCCTGGGGGGCTATCAAACGACGCAGGCACCCCCCTCCCCCCCAGCTCTGCAGGCGGGGTGTCCCAGGGGGGTGTGTGTGGCGTGCCGCCTCCTCCTGCGCTCCACATCTCCCCGCTTGTCCTCAACAAGTCCGATCTTTGCGTGATCTCGGATGGCAGGGCAATGTCGTACTCCTCGCTGAACTTCATCAGGAAAAAGGCGTTCCTCTTCAACGACCCGACCCTCTGCCCTTACTGTGTCGTCTTCTTCGTGGAGGACGCCTTTGCCGGCGGGGGTGGTGGTGACCACGCCCGCGACCCCCCCTCCCCCAGCGCACCCGACAGGGCAGCCTCCCCAGAAGGCGGAGCTGACGCCGACCCGAGGGACGCCTCACTCACCCCTTCACCCCCTGCGGTTGCGGACCTCCAGGACCTCGAGGGCTACGGCTGTGACGCAGGCGAGGGTGGCGTGCCGTGCACCACCCCACTCTCCTTCCCCTCTTCCCCCCCTGAGGGGGTGCCGAACGGGGTAGGGCGGATGCGCCAGCAGGGGCAGCAGCAGCACCAACCCCAGCGGCGGCGGCACTGCCTGGAGAGGCTGCTGATGATGCTCGCGCTGAAGGTTCACAAAGAGGGGTCTGTCTGCGTGCTCCGTTCCTCCGAGGTGGATTATGAGGGTTTTCTGAGGAAGATCCGCAGCGGCCTCTCGGGGGATCCGGTGGCTGATGCCGGCCTGTGGGAGGCACATGAGGTGTCTGTGTTCGCAACGCTGTACCACGAGGTGGTGGCGAAGGTGGGGCCTGCAAAGGGGGTGCGGTTTTTCGTCCAGCTGGTGGAGTGCCTCGCGCTGCTGCCGACGACGGCGATTGTGAACCGCCGGATCTACGTCGCGAGGTCTGCGGATGAATTCACCTCGCGGAAGTCCGCCGAGTCGTCCGGTGAAGGGGTTGGGCACCACAATGCCTCCGGAGGCTCTGGGGCAGCAGCACCCACGCTCGGGTCTGCCTGCCTGCAGCGCATCGAGCGGAGGGCGGAGCTTGTGATAGCCGCAGGGGGGTCGCTGGATCACGGCACGGAGCTCCCCTGCGGGGCGAAGGTGCTCAACATGAATGACCTGGCGGACTATGCTGCAGAGGACGAGTGCGGCGGTGGTGGGCTCAGCGATGAAGGCGGCGAGGTATGTTAATGTTATTTTGATGCCTCCGCCCCACCCCCCCCCCTGGGGTGTTTCTGCGTTCGAAGCACACCAGCTGTCGTTGCTGTCCCTTTCTCTCTTGTGAATTCATAGCTTTGTGTTGTGTTGTCGAGAGAACATTTCCCTCTCTCTCTCACTCTCTCTTTTTGATGAATTTCATTGCATTCGTTGTGACGATCCACCACACCACCACACCTCGCAGGATGTTGCGCAGGGCACTGCGGCCTCCGTGCTGTTTGCGTCGCACACAGGGCGCCTCGGATTCTTGGCTGTCAACAACTAGAGGTTGTGGGTGTGGCAGGCAGCCCCGGTGATGCCGAGGGCCGCCCCGAAAAAGGTTGAGGGGATGCCGTTCCTTATATACGGAGCGACCAAAAGACTGCACGTTGCCACGTGCGTGGGGGGGTGGGGGGTGGGGGAGGTGGGCCCAACGCCCTCGCCTTCTCACCTCCCCGAAAAAAGTTCAACGCAGGCATCGCGGGGATGCAGGTGTTGCAGAGGGCGATGCCCGCCCCTCTTTCTGAGTCAAACTCGTGGATCAGGTCAGGTGTTTTTGGCTGGCTGGGGAGGTGGTGGGGGGGGTGGTGGCTGTGAGGGGCTCTGCTGTTCTGGACTTTGAAAGGGAAGACTCCCTTTGAAGCACTCACCTCCACACAAACACCCCCCCCCCCCTTCCCCACCTCCCGCCACCCGTCTTTCTTCTTCTTCTCTAACCCAGAACTCTCCGTTGTGTGCAGCTGGAGGGGGGGTGGGGTGGGGTGGGAGTAAGGTGGAATGAGGAATTCGCAGCAACAGGTCAAATTTAACGGTCAGTTGACCAGTCTCGACTGGTCAACTGACTCGTCAAGCCCTTGACTAGTCCACCGTGAACAGACCCCCCCCCCTCCAAGCCTCGTTTCGGCAGCGCACCGGTCACAACAACACAGGCTGAGCAGGCCTTGCATACAGCCTGAAGTTTGAATGAAAGAAGGGGGGTGGGTGGGTGGGTGGGAAGGTGGGTGATAGGTTGGCTTTACGACCTGCGCTGCTCTCTGCACATTCGTCACCCCCCCCCCCCCCCCCACCACCCCGCCCACATCCCGCCCTTCCGCCCCCCGCCCCAGCATTTTTTACCACAACAGGGAACCTGTCAGTGTCAAAAAGATAGTAGGCAGCGCTTTGGGCAACAAATTCAACCTCCTCATCAGGCTGCGGAGTTGCTTTTGTTTTTGCCCGGATTTTGGCGCACAAAACAACAGCCTTATCTTTTTTCAGAAATAGTTTTAAAAAAATTAATCATGTGCACGCACAGCAGGGAGGGAGGGGGGGGGGAAGAAGTCCGCGGGAAGTGGCCCCCCCTTCTTCCTCTCCTTCTTCTCCCTCCTCCCACCCAAACCCCACCCCCCCCCCCCCCACCCACTCGCACACATTTCGGAATAAATCATGTTTTGGAACTGTTTCGTGTGTTGGAAGTGACAGGATTAGACAGCATTAGGGAGGCGGTAGTTGTTCTGGCGTGTTGCAACACGCCCGCATTGTCGGGAAGTGAGAGAAAGGGGGAGCTCTCTGCTCGAACCGGAAATAGGGTGTCACAGCCTGGCCTAGCTTTGTGGGTACACAAGGCAGAGTGAATGCCACAGCCCTCCCAGGTTATTCTGTAGTGATGCGACGCAGAGAGACAGAGGGCGAGCCACACCCTCAATCAGCTGACGAGAACGAGGGATACTTTGTGAATCCTTTTTTTTGTATTAGATGTTCAACGTTTGAAGAACGCCAGCTTTTCGTCGATCCCCTTCTCCTCTACCTCGTCTCCCTGTGAGGTTCGTCTGGCTGTTCATTCGCCCTTCTCTGTGTGTGGGAACGCGACGGGATATCGGCTCTTTTGATGCAAAACCCCACTGCGTTTACACTCAAAAGACGTACTCTCTTGTATGACTCTGCCGATCTGTTCCTCGTGAGGCTCGGCCTTAGGAATTTCCCCCGCGCAACACCAGACTCCCAAAAATTCCACCGAGAATGGCAGCCGGCGCTGTGTGTCCCCACCCAACCGGGTGGTTGGCTTTCTCTGTGGGTTACCCTATTTTTTTGTGACAAACGCACCGTGCTCACGGAAAGCGTTCAGATCGAAAAAGGTTGCAGTGGGAGCAATGTTTTGTTCACCTACACTCCACGCCCCAACGTGCAGGTGACCAGAAGGTTGCACAAACAAATCGTTCGGCGTCGCCAACTGGGGAAGCTTTCTGTGCCTTTTCGATGGGATCTTGCGACCCACTTCACGATCCAGCAGGGGAGGGCACAGATAGTTCTTCGACGTCGCTTCCCCACCCCACCCCCCACCTGCCCACACGCCCCCACCCCACCCCCCGCCCTGTGCGGAGGGGGGTGGGGGTGGGTCCCAAAGCCAAAACAGAATATAATCATCAGTATCCCGTAGATCTTCATAGCATAGCAGGAGGTTGTGTCGAGACCAGAAGAAGCCGTGCTTTTCTAAGGACTATATATCCCTCCCCCCTCCTCCTCCCCCACCCCCCCACCCCCCTACATTGTTTTGGCCCCCCCCCCCCCCTAGGCATAGGGTGCGGGCGATTCGCCTATCGCCCTATATTCGCCCAACCGGGTTCGAGCCCCGATTATCGCGTATCGAATCGCCTTATCGCCCATTATCGCCCAATTATCGCCCGATTATCGCCAAATTATCGCCCAGTATCGCCCGTTTTCTTTCACACTTTCTGAAGGGGTCTTCAGCTAGTGGTGAGTGGGTTACCGCTCTACTGACCCTGGGTCCCACAGGGCCCTGTGACCTCGTCAACAACTGGGCCAAGACCTAGGATTCTGCATCAGAAATCAGCTTCTGGGGGTCTTCGCTGGTCGACAAACTTCGACAATCTTCGTCATTTTTCAGCCAATTCAACAGGAAATGCACCAAAATGCACTGACGACCACCCCGTAGCGAAGACCCCCTCTGACCACTGACGTCATGCGGGTGGTCATTTCCTCGGTCAAAACCCACGTGAGGAACTGAGCATTGGCCCAGATCCTGACCTCGCTCAGGACTGTTCACTCGCCGTTACTAGGAGCACTCGTGAGCATGAAGCGGGTACACCGTAGTGTTGAAGGAGATGCGTGGTTCTAGTGTAGTCGGTCTGAATGGGAGGAGATGCGCTCGTACGTTTGAGATGACTCATTGCATAGCCCACAGGAAGCTTCACGGCTGATCTGAGACCTGGGGCGGTTCTGACCCTGGTCACAGAGTCATGACCCACTGAGAACACTGGAGCAGAGGGCTTGATCTAGGTCAGGAACCGGGTCTTCACTGAGGCAATGACCCACTCACCACCTCAGCAGTGATCTGACGTCCCTGGCCGGGCCATTTTGCCCCCAAAAATACGACGGAAAAATTATCGCCCACTTATCGCCTTGACAGAATGGGCGATAATGAGGGCGATAATTTTTGCGATTTGGGCGATAACCGAATCGCCCGCACCCTATGCCTAGGGCGGGTCGAAAGCCTGTCCCAAAATGGGGTTTTTCGACATAGCAGCCGCGGCCCTCTATTTGACCTTCTGACCCCCCAGAACCCACCATACCCCGGTTTTTGGGCCCTAGGAGTCCGATTTTCGGGCTCCCGAGCCCCGGAAAGTCGATTTTTGATGATGTCAAAATTTTGTTCCCTATACTGCACCTCAGGGTCACGCACGGGTTCGCCAGTCCACTATCAGCCCATGTGCAGGCCCACTTTCTCGACCTCCTCCACCCCTTCCTCCCCTGCGTCCTCAAGACCCTCCATAGGTGCCAATCCTGCATCTTTCGACCCTCTTCCCACTCCAGCGTCGCACCAAACTGTTGAATGCGGGCAGCCACCATCTCCTTCTCTGTATACACTGCCAGATCATGCAAAGATGCATACTGATGCAGAGTGGGAACCGTCATCAACTTGCACAGTGTGCGGTGCTTGGCTGCAAGGGACAGGCGGCACAACTGGCCACTGCTCCGACACTGAGATGCTGGTCTGGCCAACGAACTCTTTGTAAGTTGAAAGGTCTCCTCTGTCGGGAGGGGGGTTTGCGAACCAACCCTCACGACTTGCTCATGGCTTGCTGAGCAGGGCGTGCAATGACTTTCTGATTATTCAGGACGTGCATTCGAAGCCCGCGCACTTCTTCTGTGAAATGGTTGTTGCGAGAGTTGCACTGTGTGATTCCTTGATCCCCTTCCTCGCCTCAGCGTACGGAGGACGCTTGAATGTCCCGAGCATATCCTTCGCAGCGTCTTTAGCCAGTTCCGCGCACTCGTCATTTACATAAGGCGCGTGCAGCATAAATACCCGGACACTGTTCTGAGACCAGGTCCCACAGGACCCTGGTCTTGAGCGCCAGAAGAGAACCTTGATGATAAGCTCGGGCTCTGCGTTGCAGCTGGGTACTCGCTGCGCTCTTCCACCTCCCTTGACTGTCTGCATCCACAGGAGAAATGCTTCGCAGATAACGGCAGCAGTGGCAAGTGTTTAGTCGGGACAGTTTACCTGCCTTGCATTCTAAGAGAGCATTCTCATGAGGGCATCAACACTAATGCATCACTGTCGGCTATGATGACATCCTCCCTGTTCCTGGCAGCTCCGAGTTCAATAGCAGGCCACCCAACGACTGTGTCAGATGGCAGTATTCGATGGCATCTTCTCACTGTCCGAATCGTTGGGATACGACGTTGTTTGTGGCGCGGATGAGCGGTTGCATCAGAAAATCACAGCCGCAGGATGGTGTGCGCTCGGACGTCCCAGGATGAGAGTGTTTTACTATCTGCCCGTGGCAGGCGTCCGTGCCATGACCCGGAGGTGCAGTATAGGGAACGGAAAAATTGACATCATCAAAAATCGACTTTCCGGGGCTCGGGAGCCCGAAAATCGGACTCCTAGGGCCCAAAAACCGGGGTATGGTGGGTTCTGGGGGGTCAGAAGGTCAAATAGAGGGCCGCGGCTGCTATGTCGAAAAACACCATTTTGGGACAAAAAAACGGGGCTTTCGACCCCCCCTACCCCCCCCCCCCCCCTGGCGTGGCTGGTTTGCCATGTTGCCGTGCCAACGCTTCACGAACATCCAGCGGGGAGGGGAGGGGAGGGGAGGGTGGGAGGTAGGTTTCGACATTCAGCGGCGCGTGCCCCCCCCCAAACCCATTTCACACTGCGGCTGATCGGATGGGTGCAGGGTGGGGGGGGTATTTTTTTGCCCCACCCCACCCCCCACCCTGAGCCCCCCCGGGCGGGGTCACAGCAGTGGGTGAAGTATTGAGGGCGTTCGCTCAGAAGTGCACAACAGTGAGTCGCCTCTCAAAAGAGGAAGGCAAAACTGGCACAGTTTGACGCAGGGCGAAGGCACTCCCGTTGAATGCTATTCACACACCCTCTGCAATTGCTCCGCGGTGATACGTCATGAACAAAATGCGCTCGGTGTTGGTCTACACTGCCCGCAAAAAAGGATTCGCATGTGAGTCTGAACGCACACAACAGCTCTGGGTTGGAAGGGGGGAGGAGGGGTGGGGGTGGGGGGGGGAACAACGACAGAAACCCTCCCGAATCAGGGTGGGCACTGCTGTCTCTGGGGGCTAGGGGAGGGGGGAGGGACATCTGATGGACCTCCCTACCCCCCCCCCCTACCGAAGTGCCGCCTGCCGCTTTCAAAGGGGTTCATGTGCATACGCGCACAATGTGCTTCGCTTTGATGTGGATGTATCACGCAGCCACCACCAGCGACGGTCAAACATGGACCCAGCGTGTGTGCGGCAAGCATCGACCAGAGAAGGCAGGGGGGGCGGGGGAGTGGCCTGCCTGCTGACACCCACACCGAGCCAGTCTCCGGTGTTTAGTTAGTTTTTTGAGGGCCCGTGGCACTTTGCGCTGTTGGGCTATCCCTGCTGCACGGACGCCCCCCGCCCCACCCCCTCGCCCGCGAAGAGATATTTTTTTCCGCCAAATTTTCGCCAAATCGCCCGAAGCGAGTGCCTTGGGGGTTCACGCCCCCGCGACACCTTTCCACCGGCTGTCGTGTTGTGCCATCGCATCACACCACCACCACCACCACCACCACCACCACCATGCCCAACCCCCCTGCAGGAAACTGCTGCGCCCTACCGGGAGTCGCTGCGACACACGATCTACCCCCTCCCCTTCCCCACCCCACCTGCCGTAGAAGTAGCCCTTTTTTTTTCAGGGGAAAAAAAAGAGTGGGGTTATTTCCTAGTAGCCTTGGTCACTGTCCGTATACCCTTTCCCCCCCCCCCCCCCCCCCCACTTCTCTTCTATTTTTTTTTCACGCCCTTGCTCTTCTCATTTCGCCCTTCTTACTTATTGAATCCTGATCCTAGCGCTAGCATACAGTATCCCCTCAGCCGGGGTTTTTTTTTGAGGTGTTGTCTGGTTTGGTTGTGTTCCCCACATATCCCAGCAGTAGCAGCAGCAGCAGCAGCAGCAGCATCATCACCCTTGCTTTATAGTGGAGGAGGCAATGCAGCACCAGCACTCAGAGAGTGGGGCTTGCGGTGTTCAGCAGAGGAGGGGTTCGGCACAAAAGGCCGAGGCGAACCCGACGACGATTGCGACCGTTGTGGCGGCAGTGATCGAGAGCCTAGTGACATGCGAGTGCTCCGATGAGGTCGCATGCGGCGGGGGCCCAACGGAGACCGCTGCGCATCAGACGCAGCACAGCCACCCCCTCCTCCCCCACCCCCACGAGCCCTTCTCCTGCGCCAGCCCCACCACCGCCACGGCGAGCGGGGCGCAGGCCAGCAGCAAGCTGCGCTCGCCCTCCTCCGAAGACAGCAGGGGTGTGACCCAGTCGTCGTCGTCGGACTCCTTCACCCCGGGCCACGCCAACACACCTGAGCCGGTGGATGGGAGGCACGCCTGCGGGGTTGTGTCGGCGGCTCTGCCGCCTTCAGGAGGGAGCACCTTGGAGGAGGAGAGCAGCAGGGTGTCTCCGCAGGATTGTATGAGGAAGCAGCCGAGTGTCTGTGCCTCGAAGGGGTTCCGGCCGTCGCCGTATGACCATTTCAAGATGAAGGGGAGTTCGCTGGCGTCGTATCTGCAGCGTTGGCAGCAGTATGCGCATGGCGATGACACGTGTCTGGTGGTGGCGATGATCTATTTTGACAGGATCTGCACCAAGGCTGGCGTGCCGGTGACAGGTCTCAACGTGCACAACATCCTGCTCGCTTGCCTCGTTGTTGCGGCGAAGTGGTCCTGCGACAAGCCGTACTCCAACAAGTATTATGCCGCCGTTGGAGGTGTGACAAATGCAGAGCTCAAATCGCTCGAAGTTGCCGCGCTGCGTGATATGCGTTTCCGCCTCCATGTTTCCGCAAAGGAGTACAACATGTACTGCACAGAGTTCTCCGCACTGATTGCAGAGTCGAATGCGTAGGGGTGGGGGGGGGGGGGTGGGGGTGTCAAAGAGGGGATTTCTTCAGTCCCCCAACCGCAAAAAAAATAGCACAGCGAACGCAATCAGAAAGCCAGTAACGGTCAGCACGAAAATGTTGCATTTATATCAAAGAAGGGGAAAGACAAATCAGAGTAGTTTCGAAACGATATGGCACTTAGAGTGGCCCCCGTGGGTGTTCGGATAGCCCATGCTGCAACACGTTGTCAAGAAGTGAGAAAATCAAAAATAAAAATGCCGGGGACGGGCATCTTGCCTGCCTCAAGTCGTGTGGGGGTCGGTGGGGGCACCAATGAAAAGCCTTCTGCCGGTTGCCGCATTGCATAAGTTTGGTCTGGTTTGGGTTATCACCTTGTTTCAGTTTGTTCTTGCCCCTGGCGACAAGTCAAAACGACCCACTGCCTGCAATGCACCCAATCTGCAAAATGCCAACGGGTGCAGAGTGTAGAGGCAGAGGGGTTGCCACACACACGCTGAAATATCACGGCCGGGACGCACGAAAACCCAGCTTTGGTAGAGCACAGCCCACGCCGCCCCTGCAGCGGTACTCACTGTATCTGTGGGGTTCTACCGATTCCACAGATACCACGTGTGGGAGAGTGCCTCTCTATCTAAGGCTCGGGCCTGGTGTAGAAAAAAAAAACATAAAGCTGGGTCGAACTAGCAGACCCCAGCTTCCACACACGCACTTCCGCGGATCCTTTGAAGGCAGTGCAGAGACACACCGGGCACCTCTGCTTTTTGATGGGAACCTCCACTGCCGAAACACGCGCGCGCACACCCTCCTCACGACACGCACGTCACAACATGTCTCATCATCATCGAATTTAACGAAATCAGTCTGAAAGGAGAAAAGGGAGCGTTTCTTTTTTTTGTTGCAGTTTGCAGCCCATGCGTGTTGTGTTTGTCTCTCTCTCACACACCCCCCACCCCACCCCACACCCCCCCGCCACGCGACGCCACGCCAGCTGTGTCTGCCTGGTTCCCACAATTTGGACGAGGCTGTGCATATGTGGCATTTGGTGCTGAATTCCCTCTGAAGGTGGCGTGGGGGAGGAGGGGTGTTGTTGTGTGTATGTATGTGGTTCCGTGCCAGTGCTGCTTTCTTCTTCCCACCCACCCTGCCTGATTCCGCCCTCTCTTTTCTTTCAGGTGCTGATATCCCCCGCTCCCTCTCTTCTGCAATGTCCCGTGATTCCATCCGGCCTGCCGAATCCTTCCTTCCCCACGCCCCCCCCACCCCCCCACAAAACCTACACGGTGGCCTGGTCAGACCCTGACCAGGTCAAAACCTGGTCAAATCTTGACCAGGTCATACCTGGTCATTGACCAGGTATGACCTGGTCATGACCATGTCATACCTGGTCATGACCAGGTCATTTTCACCCATTTTAACCGGGGGGAACATGTTGAGTGGCCAAGCAGGGGGGACAATTCGCATATTCCGGACTCTCTCCGGCCGTTGTGGAAAGTATGAGTCAAAAGGGTTCAACCATACCCCGAGTCGAGAAAGAAGTTGAAGCTTGAATCATGTTGGGCACAAGGGGAAAATGGTCAAAATTGGCCCAAAATTACCAATAAAATATGCTGCAGTGCAGGGGGGTGGCGGGGGAGGGGAGGGTGGGGTCGGCGACGAAACTTGATGATCAGCAGCTTTCTGCCTTCTTCCGCTTCTTCACATTCTTCTCCTTCTTCCTCTTCTTCGGGATCTTCGTTGTCGTCGTCGGCTTCACAGGCCAGTGCTGCCTTGCGTAACACGCCGTCCTTCGCATCCTGGGTGTGGATCGGCGGCTGCTTGTCGCAGAGGCAAATACGGAGACCACGCGGTTTGTTGCAGGCAGCATCGCCAGTCAGTAACCAGCCATCGGAACACTTGCCGAGCGAATCGATCGGGCCGACAGGGGGTACCCGACTGCTACCGAGAGTCCTGAGACGGTGCCGAAACGAATCGAAGTTTTTCATCCATACGGGACCCGCTGTCATGCACTTCCCGCACAACGATATGACATTGTATTGCAAGAGGGTACACGAATATTCTTGCGGGGTCGTTGCCGAAACTGGCATAGTTTGCCAGCTCGAACACCATCAGGTACCTCTCCCGGAAACAAGCAGATGTTGTCCTGGCCCGCGATTTCCTCTCCCCATTCTCCCTCTCGAACGCTTCGTCGGAGAGGTGGCAGTTCTGAGGATCCTGAGGGTCCTGAGGCATTCAAGGCAGGGCACTCCCTTCTCCATTCTTTTACACTCTTTGAAAAGTGTCACAATCAGATGTGGTCAACCGTTACGGCACTGCCGATGGGACTCTCGTCCTCTGGCACGCCCACTGGTCGGGCTTCTTTGTCACCACCGCCTGCCTCATCACCGCGTTCACCAACTGGATGTCGATGGTCACGACACCCTGCCCCTGCGTTGCCTGTGGTGTTGCCCCCACCGCCACAATGAACGGATCCGGAATGTGAAACGTTCGGGCGTGCAGACCATTCGGAATCTCGCTCTTGTAGGGCAGGTCCCTCATGACCGTGACAGTCATGACCGATCCGTCGAGGACAGGTGGGTGCTCGTCGGGCACGTCAGCTCCCGGACCTACCTCTACGATGATCCGGTAGAAGAGGGCGTCTGCTATCGAATGCCTCCCGATCTGCGTGATGGGGGGGGGGGGGTTCGGGGTCAGTTGTTTTTCATCTGCCTTCGAAGAAGTACTGCCCACCGCGCTTTGAGCGGTGGGCAGCCTCTTCATATCGGTTCCCAGCACCTCATCCGAGCACCCCGCTTTCGTCAGCACCTCGTACTCAGACGAGTTCTTGTCGGCGCTCGTGAGGCGCTTCATGCCGCCTCCGACGCGCGTTGCCAGAGACACGCATGGAGTAGACTGCGGGTAGTGTCCTGGCCTTCTTCTTGTCGGCCTCTTCACTCCGTGTCAGCTTCCTGCCCCACTCCTTGTCAAAGTGGGTGGTGCGATGGCTTTTCAAACAGCGCCGCGAGGCTGCTGTGAAACAGCTCGACGCCTTCTGCGTGGCCTGGGATGATGCAGACCTCCTCGACATTTTTTTGGGATACCACCAGGGGGAGGGACCCGGTGTGAGGCACTTGAGTGCGTCCAGGCGGGCAGGGAACCTGGGCAGGGGGCCTCATTCCTTTTTGGTAATTTTGGGCCAAAGCTGCTGATCATCAAGTTTCGTCGCCGACCCCACCCTCCCCTCCCCCGCCACCCCCCTGCACTGCAGCATATTTTATTGGTAGTTTTGGGCCAATTTTGACCATTTTCCCCTTGTGCCCAACATGATTCAAGCTTCGACTTCTTTCTCGACTCGGGGTATGGTTGAACCCTTTTGACTCATACTTTCCACAACGGCCGGAGAGAGTCCGGAATATGCGAACTGTTCCCCCTGCTTGGCCACTCAACATGTTCCCCCCCGGTTAAAATGGGTGAAAATGACCTGGTCATGACCAGGTATGACATGGTCATGACCAGGTCATACCTGGTCATGACCAGGTCAGATTTGGTCATGACCTGGTCAGATTTGGACCTGGTCAAAACCTGGTCAGTCAGCTGACCAGGCCACCGTGTAGTGAGAAACACATCCCCTAATTGCGATGCTCAGATTTTCTCGCGTCCCATCGATCCCTTTGCGTGGAGAAAATGTGCCAAAAAAAATCAGTGAAAAAAGACAGCAAACAAAGGGTTGTCAAAAAAAAACAACAAGCGAATACAGTGAACAGCTTCTCCCCCACTCCCACACACCCAACCCAACCCACACCCACACCCACTCTCAACATCACCACTCTCCCCGCCCACCCCATCATCAGCCTTGGTGTGCCTCGCACACGCCACTGGTCCCTGCTGCTCGCACAACATACCCTGGGAGGCTATTGAGGGAAGGCCCGCGTTTTCACCATCGGCAAAATTGTCGGGGAAAACAATCATGTCGCTATTTCTCCTACAAAAACATAGGTGAAATTGCACTCCTTTCGACACCGTAGAGGGAATGGCAGGCCCTTTATCTTTCCTCCCCGGTGGTTTTGCGACAACATCACGGGCAACAGTGGTAGGTAGGCTGAGAGACCTAGAGAACGAGAGAGAGACGACGGCGAATTCATAATGCCAGGTTATGAAAGGTGCCCGCCTTCCTAGGCACAGAGGGATGGATGCCGGGATCGTCTTATTGGGGGAGGGAGGGGAGGGGAGGGGAGGGGGGGGGGGCATTGTGCAACCGCCGCAGTCTGGCCAGCGCGCAAGAGGAGGAGGGGGGGGGGGGGGGGGGGGCGGGGGAGGGGGTGAAAGGGGCAGCAGTACTGTTGAGATCGCCTCACAGCATAGGGTATCAACGCCGACAGAGTGAAGGCTTCGCCTCTCAATTTATCGCTCAATATTCGCCTCTCCCCCCCTCCTCCCCCCTTCCCCCCCCCTCCCCTCCACCATTTGTTGTCTTGCTTTCCCGCTGCTGCGCACAGGCCGATCACAAGCCGGGGTATTCCAAATCCGGGCACTGCTCTGCCTAACGAGGCGACAATTTTCCCACAAGAAAACCGTTCCAAACCAAGGGTGAAAATGGGAAGAGAATTAACGAGGTCGACCCACACCTACATTCTACCTGAGGGGGGGGTGGGGGGTCCCCTCCCACACCGTGCGCAGGGTCTCCCCCACCCCCAATTCTACATTCTACTCTTTACCCCCACCCCCCCCCCCCTCCCTCCCCAATTCCACCCGCGCAACTGGGACGTGGGCCCTGCCTTGCCCCCCTACCGGCAACTGCATGGGATCGATGTGCCCCCCCCCCCCTCCCCCCCCCCGCCCCCTCCCTTTTTTTGCTATAACCTGTCTCAGGTCACACGGTAAAAAAAAAGACTATTGGCAGCGCACGTATGGGTACACATACACGCAAAGGGTGCGCACAAACAAAAAAGGTTGCACAAGAAAGCAAGCACATTACGCCCCTCTTTGTTTATTTCTACCCCTCCCTGGCATCCGCTTGCGGTGGTGTGGTGGTGGCTGGAGCAAGGCCCGGGGAGGTGGGAAGTGGAGAGGTGTGTTCTTGTCCCACGCGACGATCTGCCCTGCTGTTGTGTATGCCGGTTCCCCCGGCAGGTCACGGCATGGCATGAAGCATACGCAGGGAGGGACACAATGCCCCTGTCTTCCGCACCCCCTCCCTCCCCGTGGTCAGCCCGCTGCCGCCGCGAGTGGGTGTCGAGGTTGGAGAGGGGTTTTCAACATAAAAAGGTGTTGCGTTCTTTGATGTTCAGCTCATTGTGTTCCCTCGGCACCACAGGTGTCTGGGTGTGCGTGATTTATTTTCTCTCTCTCTCTCTCTGAACTCTCCAGAACAAAAAAGTTGTTCTCCGGCGCTCTCGCCAAAAAGAAAAATAAACGCACACAAAATACTCAGATTACCCCCCCCCCCTCCCCCACCCGTTGCGAGGTGCTGGGAGACTTGCTTTTCCATTCACTCTCGACGATCAAAACCCCCCCCCCCTTCCCCCACCCGGTGGCTGGATCCTCGCGGGCACAGAGCTTCACTCTCCCGGCAGGCTGTGGGGAACCCCACACTAACTTGCCGTTGCTCCCCCGTCTCTCTCTCTCTCGGGAATCCACCACGGGTTATTCGCCTTGGGGGCCTTCGCTGGTCGACAAACTTCGACAAACTTCGTCAGTTTTCAGCCAATTCAACAGGAAATGCACCAAAATGCACTGACGATCACCCCGTAGCGAAGACCCCCTTAGTTGTTCTGCGTAGTCGTAGCACTGCCAAAACCGGGCGTGTGTGGCGGTTGCTCCCCCCCCCACTCACACACACACACTCCCGCGCCTGCCTCTGTTTTTTATCCTGCCTCCCTGTGCAGGGGCTTAGCTTGGATTTTGGGGTTGGGGCCGAAACTCGGTCAGACTCGGTCACAGTACACACAGTTGAGTTGCCCCCCACCACCCCGCTCACCCAGAATTCGACGTTGCTGCCTTCCCGGGTCCCCCCCTTCTAGAACACCAGCTCAGCAACCAGGTCTGCAGCCTCAACCTGAGTTTGCTTTGTTGCCTTTGTAGGTGCTGCATTGGCAGTTCCCCGCCAGTGGCGGGTGCAGTCCCGGCAGCGCAAATAGTCCTGAAGTGGGCCGACAAAGAGCCTTCTTGGTGATCCCGTGAACTTTTCTACCTCGCAAGAGTGGCTACGGAGATACCCTGTGAATCTTCGCGACATTCCACTCCCGCAAAGAGTACATTTGCAAGGCTTTTGCTGCTCAGTTGGCGAAGCCTGGTGGAGACAAAGCGGGGCTTGGAAACAAGCATTCAACAGAAGCAGTGCCCAGCACTGCCGTTGTCGATGCAACATTTCTCCTGTAGATGCGGACAGTCACGGGAGGTGAAGATTGCAGCGAATACGCAGCTGCAGAGATGGGACCCTATCTCATCAAGGGTCACTTCTGGGCGCTTGTTCATGGCAGAGCAGGGCGTGCGAGGTCAAAGCATTCCTGATTAGATGCAAGCTGGAGTAGCTTGCACGTGAGAGCGAGGTTTCCCGAGGTAAACCGCCGAATAACCTCCTGCAAGCCCAACCTCCGAAACTCGGAACAGACACCCGGGCTCCTGCAGAAGGGCAGTCTTGTGCGCCTGTGCCCACTTCAGTGGGTGTGCTGCTGGGGCATTGAAGTCCGGGCAAGGGTACGCGCCAGTGATCCCCGGGAGAGGTGCCAGGCAATGGTCAGCGATGTGGCCCAGAGCCTCCTGCACCTGCGTGCCCACCATGTTGCCGGGAGACGGAATTCGAGACTGCTGACGTTATTCGCGGGCTAGCGACGAATCCGGGACAGAAGGAGAATGGGGTGTTCGCGTTCCGCTCGCACGCGTGCTTCACCTCCTGTGCTGCTGCACCCCATAAAAAATCCGATTTTTTCGCGGAAATTTTTACCTTTTTTTTTTTTTTTGGGCTGACCGAGTTTTTTTCCGGGTTTGGCTGAAACTCGGTCAGCTGACCGAGTTTCCCCCCCCAAGCTAAGCCTCTGTCCCTGTGCGCTGCTCCGCCTTCCCCGCTCCCCGGCCCGCATGTCCCTAAAATATTTTTTCCTTGAGACGGGGGTCCCGCGGTGCTTGTCGCGCGTCCTGTTGACCCGGGGCTGTCTGGGGGAGGCTACGCGCAGCGGGTTCCTAAAGTTCGTAGTCAGTGACCCCCCCCGCCCCGCCATCACCGTACGTCTCTGTGTCTCTCCCGACCTATTTTTTTGTACCAGACACACCTGTGTGTCAGAGGAAATGCGACAGACACATGGAAGGATTCGGTGCGCAGCGACGCTTCTCATTGTTCTTCTCTATCTTCTTTGCTCTGCCATCAGCCCACTTTCTGTACTTCAGGCAGGTCAGCCGAGGCGCCGCACACAGGGGTGGGGGGGTGAGAGAGAGAGAGAGAAGTGTTTAAAAAAAATGAGGAGGGGTCATTGTGACGGGTGTTATGCAGTGTTTCTTTTTTAAAAAACAAGCAGCCCCTGAAATAGTGCGGCGCAGAAGAAGCTCGGGCTGACCACACGAAAAAACGAGGGGTCACACAGTGGTGTGGACCAAAAAGGGCCTGAATACAAAAGGTGGTTGATTGGTGGATGCGTGCAATGCAAGCAAGTGACAGATTCCTGAAGTGTGTCAGTAGTATTTTGGCTGTGATTCCTCTCTTCTGAAACCCTCAGAGCTTCTGACTCTTCGGAACAGCCATGCAAAGGTTGTGGAGGGGGGGTGGGGGGGGGCGAGAGAGAGAGAGAGAGAGAGAGGGAGGTTCAGATGTAGTTCATTCCTTTTTTTATTGGTTCTTCTCTCCCCCGTACTGATTTTGCAGATGCAGAGTTATTATTTTTGTTAGTTCGGCGTAGCCAACTGGGGAAACTTTCTGTGCCTTTTAGCTGGATCGTGCGTCCCCACTCACACCACTTCATCAGACCGGGGAGTGGTGTACACAAAGAGTGGGGTCTGCGTTCCAACAAAACAACTTTCGGCAGTACTTGGTTTGCTGTCACTTTACGATCTAGCGGGGGCACAGATAGTTTTCGCACACTCGCGTGGAGCAGGAAGGCACACATCACACCACAGCAAGCAATGGACTCTCGCTCTGTACACTACTAACCCCACCCTTCATCGGGATCAGGGATTGTGTGTCGAAGCGCCAAACTGTATCGACAAATAAAAGACAAGCTAAGAGCGGTTGCTGCTGAATGGTGCTGTGGCTTTTACCAGTTCCGAGTGACGAGAGGAGCGCAGAGACGGAAACCCCCCCGGGCTCTTTTCAACTCATGTAAACCTCACACCCGCATCCTTTTGCCCCCCCCCCCCCTTCCCAGGTTGAAGACGCCCGTTTGTTGTGTTGTGTGCGGGTCCTGCGACAGGCACCGGCGCCCCCCTCCCTACTGGATGCTCTACCTGTCTGAATCACAGAAAAATGGTGGAGCACGCGGCAAGGGAGGGGTTTCCAAACCAATCCGGCGGGGGCGGGGGGGAGAGGACCTAGCAGACTAAGGTTCGAAACGGGGCGGGACATCAAGGGTGGAGTGGCCCACGTGGTGTTCGAACTGTTCATCCTGTGGTGGAAGCGATCAATGCAAAAATTATCTGACTCGAGAGACTGCTGCTGTATTTTTTGAGACCGAGTCCCCCTCCCTCTGATGATGCCAGATCAGCAGACATCGGGGAGGGGGGGGAGGGTCTCGCCTACAACGCTCAAGGTGTTGAAGGGTATGTGCAGGATACGGTGCTCTGTGATTGTCGGCACCAGAAGGGGCGCATGGGAAGAAGCGGCCTTGTTTGCCCCCCCCCCCCCCGTCTATATTGGTGCAAGTCTCACGAGAGGCCGCAGTCCTACGAGAGAGCAGGGTGAGTGAGAAGCTGCTGGATTTGTTGTGTTACGCCAGCAAATACACACGCGCAATTGTTTCCCCACATAGCTGCCTGTTCTTGCCAGTGTCGACATATTATTCCGGGAGAAAGAGAGAGAGAGAGCGAGAGAGAGAGGAAGATATCCGCTTTTGGAAGCAATCGCATTGCCTCCACCGCAAAGCGCTGCAGTGAGAGCGGCTTTTTTGGGCTCTTGCCCTGGCTTTATTGCACAAAAAAAAGTCCCACCGCGTGGCCAGAAGAACACGAAGGGTGGGGGGTGTGGAGGTGCTCGATCACGGCCTGAATTGTTTTTGAAACGTTCAAAATTCCTACGTTCGAACTCGCTTGAAATCGCTCAAAATTGTTCGAAACACACCCCCCTACCCCCAGGAGAGGAACGGGGCAAAGAAACGGCGAAATAAGAGGCCCAGGTCTCGTGCGCAAAAAAGAAATGGGTACTACTTGGGGTGTTCAGGTGGTTAGGAAAGGTAAGGGAAACACGGCTTTTCTCCGAAAAGCCGAAAAGGCACGAAAAATCACGAAAAATCACAAATCTATGAAATCGGGCTCTTTGTGGAGTTGTGATTTTTTGCGATTTTTTGCGATTTTTTGCGAAATTTTGAGAAATTTTGAGAAATTTTGAGAAATTTTGAGAAATTTTGAGAAATTTTGAGAAATTTTGAGAAATTTTGAGAAATTTTGAGAAATTTTGAGAAATTTTGAGAAATTTTGAGAAATTTTGAGAAATTTTGAGAAATTTTGAGAAATTTTTTTTTGGTGGGCCGGTTTTTTTGTGGGCCGGTTTTTCCTAGGGGGGATGAGGATGAGTCCTCCGGATGTCCTGTTGTCCTATGGCTGCTTGGTGGGGCTAGCGCAGCAGGTTCTTCTTTTGCTTCACCGGCTCTTCGCTTGAGTCCTCCGGACACCCCCCCCCCCCCCTTTCCCGTTTGGTCCCAGCCAAAACCCGATTTTTTCCAGCCAAGAGCCAGACGTTCACTACCGTGGCCTCCGGCGGCTGGGGGGCTCCGCCCCCCAGACCCCCCATGTAGCGTGTGCCTGTCTAGTACCCAAGCCCTTGTGCTTATATGGCCGTGGCTTCGGAACACATGTTCCAAAAGCCATTACGGGATATCATGGGGGTGCCTGCGCATCCTGTCGTACTGTGGCTGCTTGGTAGGGCTAGCACTTCGGAACCGTGTCATTGGGACCTGTGGTCCGGCATATGGACTCAGCAAACTGTCCACAAACCACCATTGAGGCCAACAAGGCCCTCTCGGTGGCCTGACGCAGCCGGGCCTTCCGCGATTTTTTGTGAAATTTTGTGAAATTTTAACTGTCCTGGGCAAGACGTTAAACTACCTGGGAGGGCTTCCCCAGACCATGACGGGTGCTTGCACCAGGAGTTTGAAACAGCCACTCATGCCTTGCGATGCTCACGTGCCTGCTGGACCCCTATGTCCTTCAGGCCCCAAAGCAGGCAACGATATGGGAGCAACCTAACAGGGGAGGTGAAGAGGGCACGGGTCTTAGCCTGATGACACACTGCAACCTCAAGGTGACTGGCGACACCTCTCCCACAGTCTGCGGCGACTCTGCCGTGGCGACAAGGCTTCCTGTCATGGGAGATCGCTGCGTGGATCAACGTGGCACCACCCGTGTGCTCGGCAGGTTGTTTCGGCACCTGTTTTCTCCGTGTCATGCTTTTCGTGAGCGTGTCAGGGATGTTGGCACACGCTGGGGAGGGTTCACATGATGACATAACATATATCAGAAGCACACACCCACGTGGCGCTGTCCTTGGCAGGACTTTGAAAGTGCCGCCTTGATATCCTTGTTGGATAGAACCCTCATATCACACCCTCAATCAGCTGACGAAATTTTGTGAAATTTTGTGAAATTTTTTTTAGCAAAAATATGTCCAAGGAATTTTGGAGGATACCGAAAGTTGCCCGACCCCCTGAACACCCCAACTACCCCACCTGCTACCCAGGGCTTCCCACAATCTTCATCCCTCCAAAAAGTCACGACGATTTTTTCCACAGAAAAAAAGGCTCTCAAAAAAAAATTTCCGCCGCGCGCTTCGCGCGCGGCGGCTTCGGCCATGATGCTCGGTGGGCCATGCGGCCGGGTCACAGGTTGCGCCACATCTTGCGGCTACTCCTCTTCATCTTCAGAGAGAGGGTAGTCCAGCAGCTCTGGGGTGGCG